>VWZT01009984.1:412743-556838 GCA_013397055.1 Pachycephala philippinensis
CCGCGCCCAAGCCGCGGCGGGCGGGGGGAGGCTGCGCCGTACGCGGCAATTAATGCTCTTATCCTCTTCCCTCCACCAAAACTGTTCTCCGTTACTGCCGTCTCCCCTTGTTCCTCCCCGTGTTCTACAACCGTATGCATGAGACATTAACAGACGGTTATTGATACAAACATAGTTTTTGTTGCTAAAGGCCTTCCAAAACAAATTCTCCGGCTGAATGCCAAGGTATGCATGTTGGCTGGTGACAGCTGATTAGTGAAATGATTTACGGCCAAGTTAAAAAAAATGATACTGTCAAAGGCAGCAATTTGAACAAAAGATAAGACAGTACAGCCTCAAGGCTTCCCACTGTAAAGCCACCCAACAAATCTAAACCTACACTACAAATACCTGAAACACTCAAGGAATCAATTGGTCGCAGATTAAATACAGTCTGTATTCTGACTCGCCCTGGTAATCTGTAACTCTCCACAGGAGCAGCCCCTCGATTTATGCCTCCAGCCTCACCTGCGGCAGGGCTGGCTCCTGCCCGAGCTGCCCTGCCGGCCTCCCAGCATCTCTGCAATCGGAGACTTAGGCCTCCTTTTTGTTTCAAGATTTTTTCTCTCATTAATTGATTAAAAAAAATCCCCCTTCCCTCATTTCTCTGTAGCTCTTCTTCATAAAGAAAGCTTTTGCTCTGCAATAAAGTAAGAGACTTTGATCCCAGATCATCCTCTTAGGCCTTCCAGCTGAAATCAGCGGAGAAACTATGTGGAGTTATTGTTCGCACTTGCTGCACTTCTGATTCAGAAAGGGCTGATTTATTAGCTTGTCAAGGGAAGCATTGTTCAGGAAGGCAATCAAAAAGCACTTACCTAGCTAAACTAAAATTACTGCCTTTTCAGTGGCTAATTTGTATAACTCCCATGGAGGAACTTGGGTAGTGTTTGATGAGGCATAAAATGATGATTAATGAATTTATTGGCCTGCTGCTCATCAAATAGGAGTAGTATATCTTTCCTCTATTGGGCGTTGGGTCTAATGCTATGTGTCTGTGTAAAGCAAGTCCAATATGATCTCCTTTTTAGCCCCCTTTTAACCCCCATGACCTGAAGAATATCACCGTGTAACAGAGGCAACATCAGGGGACTGCAAAGACAAAGAGCCCGTTTGATAAAACGGTAAATGAGAAACGCGAGGAAAGTTGCTGCAGGGACAGATCTGCTCAGTTTTCGGCTTTTAATCACTTTGACTACTGAAGTGGGAAGAATGTAGAAACTAGATAAGGTGTGAGAAGCGAAAAGAAAATGACAAACCAATTTTAACTTTCATAAAGGATCCAGCCAAACAACTTCATTGCTACTTGAAAGAATGAACGAGTGCGGGAAGTGCTGGGATTCCCGAGCAATCAGGCACAATGCAGCACCTCACCACCCAGCCGTGCAGGGAGGGACAGGGAATATGCCCCCAAACTGGCCATATCCAGGGCCAGCATGTGACCTGCTTGGTACTCTGATCAGATTCGGTGCAACCATTTTGAGCCCATACATTTTATTTCCTTTTTCCTCCACCGAAACAGCTTTCTCCTCCACTCGGTGTTTAAGGCTTGAATCACTGTTTTGGGGCTAAGGGCTTCTGAGACAAATTACATACTTTTTCTCTTTTAAAAGCCCATACTAAATTACTTGTGATTCAGGGCCCATCTGGACACACATGTGACCTACAGGGTATCTTATGCTCTACACATTGCTGCTTTGAACAGGTGAAGACCCGCAGCAGATCAGAAATGTTGCTGACATTCTCAAAAACTTGTTAAAATAGGTTTGCCTGAGATTCGGAGTCAGAGATCTTCCCAGGGTTGAAACAATTTAGCTCTTAGCTTCCAAGCATGGTTACCCGTTCCTGCAGCTCTGAAGCTTGTTGAGAGATCTGCAGCTTGCACATCTCCCAGCAAAGATGCACACGCCTTAGCTGGAGCCTGCTGCCAAAAAGGCAGCATATCTCATTACCTTTTGGGGTTTCCCGGAAGTACCCTCAGGCCTGTGTGTCAGCAGCCTACTGTGCTGAAGACTGAGAAGGTGCAAGAACATTTTGCAGAACTACAGATGTGACCAACACTTGCTAGATGATGTGATGTTTCAGACTCCAATAAAGCTTGGAGGAGCAGGAAATGGTAACATGGAGGTGCCTGGCAATCCCAGCAGCCTGTCTTCCCTCTCTGCACCTTTCCTTTGTGCCTCTGCATGCAAAGCCAGAGCACGGCCTGCTCTGCCCTCCTTCAGAGGGGAGTCAAGAACTGAAAGCAGGCTGTAGGTGAAGTAGTGTGAAACTCCTTCCCTTTGCTCTCTTGTGTTACAATGCAATCTCTTCTGTATTTTTTTCTTTCCATGACCTGTTCTGTTCTGGGCTGCATTAGATGATGTCTGTTTCTGGAAAGCTGCTTGGGAATTGACTGAGGCAAGTCTAGATCTCAGCCCAGGAAGGCAGGAGAATTGCTCTTCTTAATTTTAAGGGACTTTAGCTCATATTCTTTGAGAAATGCTCAAATTTGGCTGTTCCATATTAGATAATTATTGTGATTTCAAACATTCTTGTTTGCAAAATACAAGGTATGTAACATACCAAGAATTGTTTATTTTTCAGATCTGTTTAGAAATAGTTTCTGGAATGGTGAAAGGAATATACTCCTGACCGATCTTTCAGTTCATCAAAACAAAACTTTCTTGAGACAACACACTGGCTTCCTTGACGAAAGGAAAAAGGCACCCACCTTATGTTTACAAGATCAGAAAACATTTATTTCAGTTCTACCAATTGGTATTTGTCTGAGACACTTTTAGCTGAAATGATCCTCTGGAAAATAATGTTTATAAACATCCCTGAACAAATAGCACTCTCCCGACACAAGCCTACCATGAATGTACCTCTCAACAAGTTTTATCTACAAGTCCTTGACCTGTGACTGCTTTTACAAAGGCTCTCTGTTCATTAGCAATTTAAGGTCACTTTAAGTACTTGTGTCATGAACACATAGCACAGCCGTAAAATATATGTATTAAATACCAGCTGCATTAATATAGGGCTTTATTTTCCTCCACTTGGCTCCCCAAAGCAACATGATCCTACACATTGATGAAAAAAGACATAGTTATATTTGCATAATTACAGCAATATTGTAAGTCTTTAGTGCAATAGACCTAAGAGGCTGATTTATGATTAAATATGTATGGCTAAAAGTTACCATGCTGGGTAGTGTGCATAGCATTAGACAATGGCAGTTTTGGGACGTAATTGCTTTAATGTGGGTAATTAAGACTAAGTGCATGTGATTTTAGTGTCTGCCCTACATTCCTCTGCATGGTTACAATGATCAATACACATGATTTGTAAGTCGCTTCCTATTGATTGAACGGTAAAATGTTTGACCTTCCTTTGAGGAAGTAATTTGCTAAATTATGACACCACGTAAAGTCTTTCTTGGTTCAGAGGTGAGGGGTAATGGTGCTCAGAATTAGAAAAAAATAAAATAATTTTTCCCCCTTTTCCTGAAAGTCAGTCTCTGTAATGTCTCCGCCAATTTGCTGACCTCACCTGTGGAGGGAGGAGTCTGGCACATTCGTCTTTGAAACTAGGGACAAAAAGGGAAAAAAACTGAACTGCAAACTCAGTCCATCTTTGCAAGAAATCTTCTTCATGAGCTTTATCTGTTTACTCTATGCCAAGTCATGAGGAAGCTCTTGACCACAAGATCTCTGTTGTTTGCAAGCAGCTTGGAGAAAAATGTGCAGCAGCAAAGTTGGGGAAGTGGAGCACACCGTGAGTGCCGTGAGCAGCTGGGACACGTGGCAGGGCTTCCTGGGCTGCCTGCCAGACTTAATTTAGCTTTGCATGCACAGTACCAAATAGCCTTCACTATATCACATTAGCAGGTAGGAAAAGCAAACCAACAAAGTGTTCATGAAAGCACGTTAGCCGATGAACAGTAACTTAGTTAGAGCTGAGGACCTTCCTTCCATGCTACCATTGCCATCCTAAATGTACACAGTTGCAAATTACATCAAAATTAATAGATACCAATGTGCTGAGATGTGTCCTGTTCCAGAGGTTCACAGATTCGCAGAATCAACTAGATTGGAACAGACCTTTGAGATCATGGAGTCCAACCTATGACCTAACACCACCTAGTCAACCAGACCATGGCGCCAAAGAGCCACATCCAGTCTTTTCTTACACACCTTCAGGGATGGTGACTCCACCACCTCCCTGGGCAGCCCATTCCAATGCCCAATCATTTATTCTGTGAAGAATTTCTTCCTAATGTCCAGCCTAAACCTCCCCTGGAGCAGCTTAAGACGGTTTCTTCTTGTCCTGTCGCTGGTTGCCTGCGAAAAGAGGCCGACCCCCACCTGGCTGCCCCCTCCTGTCAGGGAGTTGTACAGAGTGACGAGGTCTCCCCTGAGCCTCCTCCAGGCTAAACACCCCCAGCTCCCTCAGCCACTCTTCACAGGACTTGTGTTCTAGACCCTTCACCAGCCTTGCTGCCCTTTTCTGGATGTGTTTGAGCATCTCAACGTCCTTCCTAAACTGAGGGGCCCAGAACTGGACACAGCACTCAAGGTACAGCCTAAGCAGTGCCAAGCACAGGGGAAGAATCACTGCCCTGATCCTGCTGGCCATGCTATTCCTGATACAGGCCAGGATGCCGTTGGCCTTCTTGGCCACGTGGGCACCATGCTGGCTCATGTTCAGTCTGCTGTCTAGTCTCCATACTCCATCTCAGAGACAAGCATTCCCAACATAATCCACTCTTCCTGCACTAACACTCCAGTGTCAACACACTGCCCTCACCATGGCCAGAACTCTCCAGCCACCCATGCGAAGTTGCAGTTGCACGTGCAGATCGGGCTTCAAACTTCAGTTCTTCTCCACCTTACCCAGAACTGGGGCATCCCCAACCTCCCATGCTGTGCTCAGCCTCCCCCTTCCCCCAGCTCCTGCCTTCCCAGTGCTCTGCACTCCAGCCTAGGTGATCTGGAACACGGCAGATCCTTGTGTACAACGTGCTCGCTTCCACACTGCTGGTAAAGGCAGCATAATGGACTAGAAGGACAGAGACACTTAAAAATTATGATATGGAAGACGGAAGATGAAATATACCACAAATCATGTACCTAGCAAGAAACATCCTATTTACTGGCTGTTGTGCCAAGCACACACACTGTTACACAATGTCCCACTCTTAAATCCTTTCTGTAAGGAGAAGAGAGCATCAAAGAGTTCATAAATTTCCCAAAACGGCAGTACTGAACAATGAATTAAACTACAAAGCAGTTGGAATTCATGGTTAGAAAAAAGTTCAGTCAGACAAAGGGCTGACTTGTTGGGAAACTGAAGGTAAATCTGCTTGCCAGACCTAAGAGGACAGCCCCTCCTGGAGCTCACCAGCCACTGATGAAGCATCCTTGGTGAAATTCCTTTTCTTCCTAGCTAGAGATAATGTTTGGACACCAGTTACAGACAGACTTTCTGGGATGAACAGGACTGCTCTGAAAGTCCATCCTTCCCCACCCCTAACTCTATGCCAGTCCTGTGCCAGGAGTGAAGTGTACGGCTCCAAACCATAATCATCTTGTATCTAGATTTTGAACATTCCTTTTGGGTTTCTTCCGGGTCCTTAATGACCCTCACAGAGGCTTAAGGTTCCCCAGATGTTTCATTTTTGAGAAATCTTACAGACCAAAGCTGTAATACTACACAGGACACTGTAGTCACTCTGCTGCAACTGAAAAACCCAAACATAAGACACAGCCATGAATAAATACTAAATAAATAGTTTTATACCCAAATTTCCATTTTCTTATTCATGGTATCATTTCCTTGGCAGTAATCCCTTCTCAACAGGTTCCCGTGCAACTATTGCACAAACATTTGGTCCCATTTCTGGATGACCCAAGCTGAGCTAGCTGGTGATTATCACTGGATAAGAGGGCAAGAGGATGGAAAGCTGGTGGTGGCAGTACTAATTAACTGTTAAACATGAGAAGCCCCAGGCAGGTTACCTTGGTGCTGAGAAAGCTACTTATGCTCCATTTTGGAAATTTTCCCAGCACAATGTATCCAGATAGATATGTTTCCGTTACTTTTCATTTAAACTAATTCTTCTTTGGCTACCTCCTTTTTTTTTTTTTTAATCAGATGAGTGGATTTACCCTGTATTTGAATTACACGTTACCATTCTTATTCTAAAAATGTGCAGAGACTGAGATATCCATCATCTCATTAGAGGCTCCTTGAGGAACCAACACGAGAAGGTGAAAGCTGCAGACCAAGGCACAGGAACTGTGTCAGTAAGCACCCCTACTCAACCCATCGAGATAAATCTATTGGAGGAGGAGAAGCCAGAGAGGGATAGAAGTGCATCTCTGACAAGCACAAACTGCAGCTGAGCTGTGGATTGGCACGGGGGCTGCAGGAGGCACAAGGGTGCTGCCCAAGCTGGGCAGAGCCTGGCACTCTGGGGCCAGTAACAGGCTGTGAAAAGCAATGGCCAAAGAGACTCTGGGGGCTCCTGCCATGGGCACAAGGCCAGCAGAAGGCTGGCAGCCCCCAGCACTGGCTAGGGCCTGGGCTGAACAGGAACCACAATCCACTAAGCAGCTTACACCACCATTGTGGGTAAATCTGTGGATAATTGCACCCAGGGTACCAACCTGCTGGCTGCTGGCACAGCTGGGCACACCAGCAGCAGAGAGAGCCCAGTGGTTCACTGAGGGAGGCCTCGCTCTCTGCCACTGAACCCCTCCAGGGGAGAAGCTGGGTAAACTCCACAGAGCAGCATGGAACATAACGGGACAGCAAGACACGTTTGTCTTGTGGTCTTAACCAGGATGGGGGCACAGGAGGTGAAAACTGGCTAATTAGTCCCACTCTGCCCTTTTTCATTGTTTTTCTGTGGGCAAAACTGGGACTCACACACTTCAGTAATATAGTTTTCTCCAATTTTTATCTTTAAAAGTTTTATCTTAAAATTTTTAAACATATTGTGCAGTGGAAATCCTGACCTTCAACTGGGAATCAAGCCATTGGATACTCTTTGCTCAAACTCTTCAGACACTGAGGTCAGATGTCAAGATTTACAGTTTAAAAGATAAGAGCTGATGCCACAGTTTTCTCTGAATCTTCTTCCTGGGGAATATGTTTCCAGGTTTTGTTTGGCCTAAACCTCCAGGCACTGAATATGTTCCATTTTCTCATGGGCCCACTACATAGATTCCAACCTGGAGGTATCACCTGCATCTGAGCTGGCATGTGGCAGGGACTCAGTCACCTAAAAAGAGGTCTCTGCAGCATCTTAGATTCCACTGGGACATCCAAGCTATAGGACACAGGATCTCCTAGAGACCTGCACTGGGGCAGCACGGAGTCCAGGGAGATACTGTAGGGCCCCTCAAATAAAAGAAAAAGGTGTGAGTGAATCTCAGCTCTAAACACTTTTATAGTCCCTAGCAAGAAAAGGCACTTTACAACATGATTCATTTCCTCCCAAAATCAATGTCTAAAACAAATCAGAGGAGTGACACTCTGAAAGTGCTGATCTTGCTCTACTGCCTGTGAGGAGAGCCCAGGGGGACTAAAGCAGGTGCCTGTGCTGTGGACATTCAAAGCCAGGTGAGAGGACTTCCCCCAAAGCTACGTACAGATGTGCCTCTCCCTGCTAGTTACCCGTCTTCAGAATTATAAAATCTACTTCAGTGATCTGAATCTAACAAAACCCAGATCTATCTACTGTAAAATACATACACATGAATTCTTCCTGATTCTAGAAAAATGTTAATGAATACTTAAAAAACAATCACTTGTAAAAATCTTTACAGTCCAACTATCTGTAAGACATGAATTTAAGTACCACTACAATACACAATTAAATTGTATAATGATTGCTAAAATTAATGAACAACTCTTACTCAAAACTCTAACTTACATTGCAACTTTACTCATGAACACTTTTGCTTTTACATTGAAATATTTATGGAATAAGATAAAAATCCATGACCCTTACTCAGGAATGCTCATAATCACATACTTAGCTTTAAACATAGAGCCACTGCGCTTGATGAGACTTCAACACACAATTTAAGTGCATAATTCAGCCAGGACAGGTTCCTCACACAGCACTTTATGTAGGAGAATCAGGTTCAAAAATCTGTTTCTTTAAGGTGTGAAATAACATCAAATATATGATTAATCAAATGACTACATTAAAATTAGTTTTTGCACAACTCAATTACTAAAGAAGATGAGAAGAAAAAAGGGAAATATTAAAATGGGTCAATATAGGAATGGAAAAAGAAACTTTAAAAGCAAAACTAGTAGCAGGATTTGTGGTGTTCTGCAAGTTCAAAATGTAACTGACACATTTCTTTGTTGCTGTTAATTTTGTTTTGCCTTCACATTAACTGCATCTCTTTGATGAATATTTTTAAAAATAAAATAATGGTTATCACTCAGGCTGCTTTGAAGTACTTCTGAGTTGAACGACTGGTAGCATTTATTGGTTTCATAGTGTGACACTAGAAGTTTTGATATGGGATTTTAAAAAATGATATTTGAAGTTAAAAGAAGACATCTTGATTAAAGCCAGAACAAATTGTTTGGCTGAGATTCAAACTCTGGTTCACATGCCTTTCCAAGTTTGTAGATTCACTTGTTTGCTAGGAAAAGCCCATATGCTTTCAATGGATGAGTTCAAAATTCATGCCATGGAAAGGCAGGAAACTGCTTCAAAGTTGGGAACCAACGGACCAGCTTAAACCATAAGGGAAAAATATATTCACAGACATTAGACATAAGAATGAGGTGGAAAGGTCTTGTGTTTAAGGGGTACAGTTCTGAGACACAGACAGCATGACCTTGAAACAAATCCCGTAGTCTTCTGGGCATCCGTTGCACATATGCAAACTCCTGATAACATCGTCCTCATCTTCTCTTGTGCAGAAAGCTGTGAGGATGAACAGCAGCTCTGTGGTGCTGTAAGTCATATGGCTGGCTGGAGAGATGAGCTGTTGGGTTATCACTTTGAGTCTCAAAAATACTGTGATGAACGCTACTGATCTGGTGGCTGCAGTCACTCACTGCCAGCAGCCTGGGTAGTTTAGTTCAAAAGGTACCTCAGACTTCACCACACAGGGCACTGAGTCTCTGTGCTGGCCACTTCTGCTGAGATATCTGATGTGCTCATGGCTTCTCCAGGTGAGGGAGGAACATTTGAAAAAGGACTGGTCCATACCTGAGGGCTGCTCAGTACTTGGAGGATGAGCAGAGCCCTACAGCTGTCTCCTCCTGCACAGTCCAGTACATTGGGTATTGTCCTGTGTGGCTGAAAGAAACAAGAGTGGAACTAGTTCTTCAGAATGGACCAAAAGCACTAAACCTTTACAGAGATCATCTGTAAAAAAAGTCACTTAGGCCCTCATTCTTTAAATAACTGACCTAAAGCACCTGCTCGGAAAGCAGTTTCTGCATCTTGGGAAATGATAATCACTTCTTTTCTTGACCTTCTTCCATTGCTGGTTTCACGAGGGATAAGACTGACTTTTAAAGGAAAAATTCACTAGTGCCATTTGGGAGGGTCACGAAGAAAAAAAGTAAGTTGTCAGTTTTGCAATGGAAAATGTAGTAAGTCACCAGCAGGCTACTGACTGAGTTGTTAAACTCAGGGGGGAAAAAACTGTTAGGTGAGCTGGTTAA
The DNA here is from genome assembly GCA_013397055.1 of Pachycephala philippinensis. Classification (NCBI taxonomy): domain Eukaryota; kingdom Metazoa; phylum Chordata; class Aves; order Passeriformes; genus Pachycephala; species Pachycephala philippinensis. The sequence goes on from VWZT01009984.1 coordinate 422,473, forward strand.
TATCAAGGCTCACCACTCACTTCTGCGTACTACAGACCATGTCAAAAGCTTTCCAGTAATCAGTAGAGCTTAAGAAAAGTCTCTGATTAACTTTTCTTTCATCTTTCTCTTTTCCATCTGGTGTTAAAGATCAAACTTTCAGTTCCTCTACTCTTTTAAGCCTTGCCTGTTTGACAGAAAACTTCTCATCCATCTTAAATCTAGTGTGGGGTAGAATGTCTTTCAGCAGTGGCTAGAGGGTAGATATATTATCAGATAGTAACCATATTACTCCCTCTCCTTTTACTTTAGCTCTGTATTTGTTATTATAGGATGTATCTGGGGTTTGTGAGTGTTCAGCCTCTATCCCTCTGCTGCAGGGTAGTGCTGTGCTGCTAATGCTTTGCAAATCACTGCACTATTTCTTTCCAATTTAGCAATGTCCTATCTGTGCTTTGCATAACTTCTCCCAATTTTACCAGCAGCCCAGAGCACTTGTCTCCTAGGACTTTAAGCATCTGTACCCTTAAAGACACTCTGATGTGGGAATGATGGTGACTCTGAGAGTGCTGGGGCTGTAACTATTTCAAACTACACCGCTACTCATTGTCTGCTGGGTAAAAGCAGCATCTTCCCCTTCAACAGAGACTGCAGGAGGACAGGGCTGCTCAGCCACCCCTTTGAAATCATTGTCTTCTTGGTGGCATATGGGTAAAGACTGCTGGAACCAGTGGGATTGACTGACACTTGCCATGGCACCTTCCACGACACTCTTGGAGGTATTTCTTAGTACCAGAAGAAAAGCAGCTGTAAGTATTTGCTATGTGACTTACCCAAAACAGAGAAAGAGGTCACACCTCCCCAGCACACTGGGGAACATCCAGGGCCACCAGTTAATAATATAGAATACCTGGACAATAATGAATAGAAGACCACCAAGATAATTACATTTCTCATTATTTCAAAATCAGGCATCTTTTCAGGAAGAGAAATTCCATTTTCTTCCTGGCTCTACCACCTAACATCACTTGTAAACTATGACTTTGTAGTCCATGTGAATTATCAAATCCACTTGAAGCATATTTTTTAGCCTAGTTATTGTACCAGAGATTTCTAAAATGTCTTAATGACTTTGCTGAGGGAGGCAAAACACTTGAAAACGAAAGATGCTAAAAGATGTAGGAAAAAAAGGAAAGATGCCTCAGGCAATTTATACTGGGGTAGTGATGACCACTTCGTAAAACAGCAAGTCTGTGAATGCCAAGTGTTTTTAGAGCAGTAGCCAGTCTGCAGACACTTGAAGTGCACAATATCAGGGCACCTACTTCTGATTAGCTCTACTCTGGTCCTGTGAACCAAAATAACATATTAGGTGTAGCCCAGAAGAGCATTTCCTCCCGTGGCTTAAACAAAGGGAACACATGCAGCTTGTGTGCCATCAGATCTCTCCATGATATAAACCACTGAGTAGCAACTGGTAATAATCAAGAATTTTTCTTCAGTGGCGCCCGAATTATACACTTTTTCTGTCATACCTGTCACAGGATTTATTAAGTATCTGTGCTCCATACGCATGACACAGTATTGGGTCAAAAGCTTTTTCATGCAACCTACCATCTCTCTCAAAGGTGTTGGCCTGCAACTCCATGCCTTCATAAATCAGAGGGATTTTAACATGCTCTGCAAACCAGTTTCAGATCTTAAATTTACAAAAGAAGTAATCAGACTGAACTTGAATCCTGCATGTCTGTAAGGAAAGTTAAATGGGATCTTTGGGGGGAAAACAGTATGATGCCATATGTTTGCAGATCTTTCTGCCTTGGTTTTCTGAGCCTGGACTAAAGAATTGGGGTGCTATTGCAGTGGTGTGAGCAACATCTTCCTGCTAGGAAGAGTATAAGAAAGCACCTTTGGAAGCAATTGGTTCTATGTCTGAACCAACACAGCTCTTGCCTGATGCTGATGAGTACCTAATATATCAGAAGATATGCAAAAGCACATTATTGGGCAGATGTAAGCAGCTTGCTTTCATATCCTGCTCCCCAGTAGTTAGAGACTGATTTACGTCCTAGAACAGGTGGTTCAATATCCTTTTCACTATATGTTGTATTATATATAACATTAGGTATTTCTGATTTCAATATAAACATCTCAATCTGAATCCTAAATCTCGGTATGAACAATTTGCTGTGGCAGACAGGCCCACAGTTAAATCATGTGTTGTGTAAAAAAAGCATTTCCATTTATCAGTGCTGAATTTCATACCTTTAACTATCAATTTAGGTGACACTGGAATTCACTTAAAACATTTCTTCCCAGTATAATAGATCCTATATGTGAAGTTCATGCTCATATGGCAATCAATTGTATTTACAGTTATAAACACAATTACTCTGCAGTACCACTGCTACAGTTCCTACAGCTCATGTTAATGTGGATGCAAGGATTAATATTAATGAGGACTGAGAGATGGGTGAAAATAATAATAAATGCAAACATTCTGGTTAAATAGGAGGAGGCTGCAAAACATTAAACCAGCTTTGGAAAGGAGCAACTCCTTTCAATTTTCGTTGGCTCATATCATTAAATTAGGGGCATGAGTCATCCATCACTACAGTATTTCAGATTTAAAGCAGCACAACTTTGATTGCAGGACAGTTCAACTGATAGAAAAGCCAAAGTAATATAAATGTGGGACAGATTTCTCATTTTTAAAAATTTCTTTGTTCTACGTTACATGCAGATTACAGAAATGTTTTATGTTACACAGTTTGCCAGACTGTATTTTATTTGCTGAAGGGAACTAACTGTGAAATTAAATGAGCTGTTCTGAAGTTGACAGTGTGCACAGGCTCTTGCGTAAATGCTTGGAGAATACACTACCTTTCCATACTAATTTTAATTCTCTAGATAATATTTGCTTGGCAAATCATGTCTTTTAAAAGTATATTTATCATCTCAGGAAATTTAAATGACAGCACATACCTCCTCTTTTGGTCGTAGGGTAAGTACTCATTTTGATAAATCTAAATTTCCTGTAACTGGTTAGCATAGTAGCCAACATATTTGTCTCACAAAAATGTTTTCAAGATTAATTTGTAAATAGTATGCACTTCGGTGATGTGTGCAGCCCACATAGTTATTATAACTTATTTCACACATTAGATAAAAGGCTAAAATCCTAAATCCTCTTTCCCCCAATCATAGAAAACTTGAATTCTTTGGTTGTTTTTGGGGTTTTTTTTGTATTCTTATTTTAAAATTTCTAAACTACAGTTTAAGTCTAGGAAAAATCCACTTCATTCCTGGCTCTCTAAAAGCATGGAAAGATGTCAAGCTTTCCAGAGCTGCTGTTGATAGCAGGAAAACCAACACAATCCGGGCAGAATCATCATCATCATAAATAAAAGAGTAGTGTTTTGATTTTGTGCTATAAATAATGAAATAAGCACCTGATTTTTATCCAAAAAATTAAGAGGCATAATTAATTCAGACATGCTTCAGGGTAATTCTAACATGCACTCTTTGTTCTCATGTTTTATGTTCTATTTGACTCGGTTGCTAGGATGTTACTGCAAAGTAATACATATTGGGATGAGTTTTGCTGGGTGCTGCGGGTGTGACATGGTATCGCTTTGTGAACTTCATTTCTCCTTCAGAACCTGATAATTCTGCCAAGCTTGGTGTGATCCCAGCCTCCCACACCAACACATTTTTATTAGGTGGATTGAATGAATGAATGAATGGGAGACTCCTGCACACCTGGAGGGAGAGCAGAGGCACGGGAGGCCTCCTCATCCCGGGCACGGCGCGTAGGCATCACGGCTGTCCTCAGCCCAGGACAGGGATCCAGCTCTCAGGGACACCTCAGCAGGAAGCAAATGATGCCTACACTTCTCAGAGGGTGAAGGAAAAGCAGCCAGAGCTGAGGTCGAAGGACCAGAGATATCTCCCTGATACCCTGAAGCTTTTGTAAAGGTCTACGCTTTGGAGAAGATGTTATGATACAGCCAAGAGCAGGATGAGTGGCCTGGGCTGAGAAAGTTGCTCAACCAACTTCAGTCCTTTCTGAAATATAAATATTCCACTGTCCTGGAAGAGAGAAGTTTTGCTCCAAGAACTCTGTTTCCTAAAAGCTTTATATTCCCTCCACCATATGGATGCCACCTTTAAGTCAGTAGGAGTAGGTGAATCTCCAATTCCAGCCAACAAATTTCATTCATCTTTTCCTTTCCTGTTTGCCAAGTGTAGATTCATTATTTTATCAACTTCTACTCCTTTGCTAGCATTCATGAAGCTGATGAATCAGTTGCAATCTACTTTGACTCGTGCTTACTGGCAACTGCAGACCAAGTCCCGAGGAGCAGGAGGGATATGAAGCCTCCTACAGTCTCCACAGTTACGGATCTCTTACCTGATGAGTTAGGAGGGAAAAAAAGTATCTGTCACACATAGGCAGTTCTTTTGTGGCTCTTACAACTAATTGTGCCAAGTCAGATTCACACAGGCAACAACAAACTATAAAAGTGGCTGATTTTAACTGTGTATCAAGGAAACTACTCGTAATGTAATAGTCCCACTTCCAAAGCCCACATGAAGCAAACTAAGTGCAGAGAATCTACATAACTGATTATATTAGATGGTTTATCCTAGTCTCAAAGTGCATCAGGTACGAAACAGACACAATTTGTGTGATAAAATTATCAGCAAAATGTAATCTCTCATACACACACACATACACATGCACAGATGCAGCCTAGAATCAGACTGCACGAGAGCAAACAAAAGCAGCCAGGGATTATGGAGCAAAGCCTTGGCCATCAGATGTAGCTGCAGCTTGTTGTGTCCATGAGAGAAAACTCAAGCTCTCAGGAGGCACTCGACCTTGCAGCTGCAAGAATAACCACTGAATACTGCGGGTTAGAGCACTGCAGCTCAGTCCACAGTCCCTGAAAATACCATCATGCAACACTATCAAATCAGTCATGGAGTCTACTCCTCACTACATACCTGTTATAGCATCCCCACAAGTCCTGTCACAGGAAGACCAAACCCCTCTGATTTAATGCTCAGAATGCATGCACAGCACCCTGCTGTTCTGAGCAAGTCTCTTTACCTTACCTTTGTCTCATCATCTTTACTTTTAGAGTAACTTTCAGAGCCAGAAAAGCTGAAAGCAGTGCCTTGCACAGATGGCCATGCTCAGATCTCTCTTGTAGCTTTGCCCCTGCAGAGCAGCTAAACTGATCAAGCAGGTCCCTCATGCACTGTGTGGAGCTCACCTCTGTGCAGGGGGAATTAATAGTAAAAAGGCCTTATGCCAAAAATTGGATATATTTCTTCTGAACATACCATGTCACCATTCCTCTTTAACTTAGTAAATCTATTTTCCATACTGAGCTCAAGTCAGTTGCAGGGAGTCCAGTCTTAAAGTTTAACCATTCATTGCTGTGTATGGAAAAGATGCTCTTTTCTCTGACTGCTCCAGTTCAATCTCATCTCTCATTTATTCAGTCTAATTTCCCCATTGACCCAGTTTCTTTCTGCATACAGAAAGTACCCTGGCATGGAGGCTCTGCTCTCAGCTATGCCCATGGAGGGTGAGCTGTCCTCCTGTGAGCATGCCTTTGCAGCTCTGGGGAAGTGGGCACAGTAAGCACATCCTCTGCCAACATCCTGGGAGCCAACACCCAAAATGTGCCACTGACTCTCAGATTTATCTCCTGGGCATTGCCCTAAACTCAGTCTCCCAGTTTAAGGATAAAACTTCTCACTCAAAGAAATTAATCTACCACTTCAACCTAACTTGTCCTTGATTGGGTTGAAAGGTTAAGTGGGAACTGAGCAGAAGTTTGACCTGAGAGACTTACTATGTACTTAAAGGTATCTATTATATTTCACTTTAGATATCATGTAAGAGAGACTTTGCATTTGCTGAAGTCACCTCCTTCCTTCTCTGATGTCAGCCAATATTTTGAGCAGTCCAGTAATGGTTTAGCCAAAACACAGTCTTTAAATTGCAAGACATATTTTTTATGCATACTCTACTTTCCATTTTGAAATTACAATATAAACCTCTTTCATGCAGCTGAAACATACCCTTTCGTCTCTATACTTAACTCACCCAAATTATACCTGAATGCTTGCAAAGAACTTTAGGAAGAATATTGGTCTATTCAAAGACTTGCAGGAAATAAATATTGTGAAATATGTTTTTCATTCCCTTTGTTCTGAAGTTTTATGACTAAATGCTGTGCTGGTAACAGAGGTTTATCAGGAATGCCTGACTTGTCCAGATCTTGAACTCTAATAAAATAATTCAACAGAGCAAGAAAAGAAAAGGGGGGAAAGGGGTAGAAAAGGAAAAAAAAAGAAATGGTAAGAAAGAGTAAGCCAACTACAATATATGAAAAGTCTAATTGTTACTTGTAACATACGGTCAGTGTTTCCATCACAGCTGTAATATAAAAAACGCTGATGTTGAGCTGGTAACATCTGCTGTGTATCCCATGATTTCTATATTCCTGTTCACACTAGCTAAGGCTCTGGCCTTAATTATTTAGGCTTGGATCCTACTGGTTTTGCTTTTTTTTTTTTTTTTTCTCTCTAAAGACAGATGCTCTTATTGAAAAATACATCTTGCAGAGTTGATTGACATGGACAAATAAGATCCCTAAGACTGCTACTACAGAACATGGTCCTTGACTCCTATTTTACAAAATACACCGAAAGAGGTAATTTGCAGTTGAAATTCTGTAGGTTATTTCTGATAATATGATAGCAAGTCATTAATTATAACAGTTTGCAAAAAAATCTAGAATGATGGAAGTCTCATGCAACCTGGAGCTTTATTTAAGGGACACCCTGTTAGTGGCCAAGCACGTCAAAGCCCTCCCTGCATGCTCCACTGGCAGGAGTGTTCCCAAAGGACACAGTACTCACTTCTGAAATCTCAACATAAGAGAGGCAGGAATAATTTTAAAGCAGCTCAGAAAATAATACCGCAGGCAACTAGGCTGTACATAAATAAATATTTAGCATAAGCAGATTCAGTTGCAGCAATAATAAATTAACTAAATTGAAAAGTGAACTCCCAAGATCTTCTGTGTGGATAAAAAAATGCCATGCCTTGAACACCTAATGCACTTCCCTCTTTTCCTTGTTGACAGGAAGTAGCTAACAATTAGGATGTGTTTGTCAAGCCTGTCTACTTACACGTACCCTACCTGAAAAGGTGCTCGCCCCATCCTCCATCTGCTCACCACTTCCCTCTGCTGCAAGTTGCTATCCCTTCTCATCTGCCTGCTCAGCTGCTCACATAATTGCTCCTCACCTCATTTCAGCCACAAGGAACCACATTAAAGAGGATCTGGTACTGGCACTGTTAATATAACCTGCCTTGCTCCAACTGAAAGAGGTCAAGACAAGACAAAATGTTGGGGGTGACAAGAACTTGGGGAGGGGGTGAGGGAGCACACACAGGACAGCAGCTAAAGGCCACGTGTGCCCACACTGATTTGTGTGCTTTGGGTATGCAGCTATATATAACTATATACAGCTTTGGGTACGTAAATAAATTTCTCCCATTGTCTTTAGCAGTGCAGAAATGAAAAAGACTGAATATATGGGTCACTGAACACTCATAAGGCTGTTTACATATGGTAATTTGGAAAATGTATCAAGCCTGGGTACCTATCTTAAAATGGAACAAAACAGTATCTTTGCCATCCCTAACTGACCTGTTTTCCTTGCATGATGAGCTGTTACTGGAATCATGTCTTACAGTGCATCCATTCTGCAAATAATCCTGCATCCTCCTCTGAATTCCTAAACTGGTTGAATTGAACGCCAGCAGAACACCAGCCAAGAGTGCTACATGTCATGAGGTCACTAGATCATAAAAATAACATTCACTGGGGATAGATTGTGAAACCAAAATTAACAGCTGGGCTGTGTTTTGGTTAATGTAACACTTTTAAATCTGAAAAACTGGTAAAATTTAAACAATATGGGTTTTATTTTTAGGGTTTTTTTTGTTCCAAGTGTAAGCATTCAGTTGCTGAGGAAGCCGACCTGAGCAACTCCAAGTAATAAGAATACGTTCTTCTGAGATGCTACTGACATATCACAAACTGGTTTAGAAACCTTTTATATTGTATAGGACATCCAGGGCATTTTATGAACACACCTCTAAGAAACTTAGCAGAGGCTTTGAGAAGCAAACAGACTGTTACTTGGAAAACATTAATGACCTTTATAACATCTGGTGTTTGATCCCAAGATAAACTTTGGGCATCATCTACCCTTCAACTCTCCTAGTGCTGTCAGGAGAAGAAGGGAGGGTTTTCTCAGGTGGGGGTGCCAGGTGGTCCGGGTGCACTCAGGGAGAAGAGCTGGCCTGCACCCACCATAATCCCAGTGCTAAGCCTTCAACAGCTGAGCAGGTTGTGCCAGGATGCACAAACCCAAGCTGGTGGGACTGTGCTGTGATGGCTGCTGCAACTGAGGTGTGGGGTGTGGCCACAAGTCTGACCATGTCTGACCTGGTACAGTCTAAACTTCAGGAAAGAAATGACGGTGTCTCCTTCTTGCCTGAAGCTGAAGCTATATTTCATGGGACTCTACCTTAGAGATCCCATTTTGCATGGTTCACAGGGCCTAGGCATGGAAACAAAAATGTCAGCTGTGTAGGAAAGTCTAGAGAGCCTATGGGAAAAACCCAAAACCTGGGAGACCACTCTGTACATGTGGCTCAGGTGTACTGCAGCTACACCAATGTTTAAAGAGAAAAAGATTGACAGTAGCAGCTTCCTCATCACTTTCTGCCATCCAAAGCCCACATACAAACAAGAAATCTGCCATAATGAATAAATCTTAGATGGAATAAATGAATGAATAAATAAATGAATAAATAATGATGAATAAATCTTAAATCTTATCCAGTTCAGGCTGGCTCTTCACCCTCTTAGGCCAATGATCTGCTACTGAGCTACCCAAGTACTGTTCCAACTCCCAAGTTCCACGACACAAGATCTCTTCAGTCCTACAGAAAGAGGGGGAAATGCTAGGGAAATCGGGTGGAAGACACATGTTCAATTGCTTTTTTGCAACTCCTCTCTCAAGGATTTCAGCTCTTGCTGTGAAGTGGAGGAATCTTGCCCATACAATTGGATGCACCGTTCACAATAGATCATTGTCTCCTTAGCTCATTCCTCAAAGGCCTGTGTGCTGTCTGATGCTCTTCAGCTCAGGAGCTGCCTCTTACACTGTGTACTATCTCCCACAGCTTTTAGGCAAGATGTAGTCCAGGAAAATCCACCTAAACTAACATAGTAGAAGCCACTCCAGAAATGTGTATACACTGGATTTCTCAAACGATCTTACAGAAGTACAGAGCTGGTTTAAAGCAAACCTGTTTTGTCTCTGCAAAGCTCATCAATGCATAATAAGTCAGTGTATTTCCACTGCCACTTGGTGTCCCCAAACTTATTAGCAGCTTCCACAAGCTTGGCAGGACAGGTATAAACTGGATGAATGTTGCTGTGGGGGCTTGTGCTACTTTGTAGCAGCCACAGTCCTCCTGGAGAGAGCGTCCCTGCAGGAACAGCCTTTCCAAGGGCACGGGCGAGCCTCCCTGGGCAACGGGTGATAACAGCCAGGTAGCAGCTTCTTCTGCTACAAGTGATTCCAGCTCTTGTGATTTCAGCTCTTGTGAGACCAGCTCTGGTAGTATCACCCAAGGCGACGCGGGGAAAGAGAGACAGGAATCTCGTATGGCGGTACCACGGAAGTAGCTTCTTTATTGCCAGGCCACCCTGACGGGTCAGGGGTCTGCAGCAGAGCTCCCGCGAAGGGAGGCCAGGGACGAGACTTCCCTTCCCCAGGACGCCACCACGGCCGTATTTATGGGGAAAGCAGGGGTGGGGTGGAAACCAACTAGCCAACAGGGTGCAGGGGATTTACATAAAGAAGCAAGGCATGCTGGGTGTTGCTGGTTTTGTCGCCGTAACCCAAGGTGAGTGGCTTGTCTCTGAGTCCTCCAGGGGAGTACAAAGAGTTCCTGCCTTGGAGGCTCACAGCTTTCCTCAGATGAATAAATGCGATCTGATGCTTATATTTTGTTTTGCCAAAAGACTGTGCTGACACCAGCTAATCTCACAATGTGTGCCAGGCTCAGCCTACACCTCCTGCAGAGGTTGCTAACTGCAAGAGTTACACAATGCCTTTGCACTGTATAGCCTGTTCTCAGGTCCCCCAGGCCTCCAGAGCATGGGGAAACCCCTAAATGCCAGGAATGTCTGGGCTTTTGTGTTACAGGCCCAAATAGAGCTCAGTCCTCCAGCACTCCTTCCTCCTTGCCCATCTATACTGCAGACCTAGTCAGAGCAGTTTATCGTCCCTGGGAGTAACCCTTTGGATGTCCATGCATTTTATGACAGGGATGACTGCTAATCAAAACCCCTAAGCTTCCCCTTTTCTACCATTTTCCAGGATCTGCATTTGCTCCCTGCACAGCTTCAGAACATTGCAGTGTCAGTGTCCTCAGTGCTCTGAGCACCAGGGAGGCGTGCAGCAGGGCCAGCGCTCCTGCACTTAACAAGCATTTGGGCTCCAAATTCCACGACAAGTCTCACGTATCACAATTCCCTCAAGAATGTGAGCAGGCAAGTTGGCCAGACAGCTCTGGCATTTGGACATGGGGATGGCCTGATCGACAGCTGAGTGGAGTCAGAGAGACTCCTTCTGTTCATTACACCCAGTTGTAGAATGGGAGCCCGTGCAGCACAGATTTAATGCCCTCTCTGCAGAGATCATCCCTGCTGGTGTTAGCATTCATCACCCTCAGTGACTAATTACGCATTCTGTAAAACACCACTGAGTGTGCATCTCATCCTGGTGAATTACTGAAGCTCCCCTGTCCTGACTGATGTTCTCGCACCCCAACCCCCACCCCAAACCAGCAGGAGCTACCTGGTGGCTGGGACAGGGAGGCATCAGAAAGCCCCTTAGGCTCTCCCTCCTCCACTGACTTTCTAAAGGGCCACACTCTGTCTTCCATTTCTCATCAAAGATGTGCACCTCTATGTGTAAATGGAAGCACTAAGTAGCAGCCATTAAGGAAAAGAGAACAGAAGGGGTAAGATTTCCTGCTGGTGGGTTATTTTGTGTAGCTGACAGGTTCACTCTGTATTTTCAGTCTGCCTTCACTTTGGTTCTAGTACTTCTCTCTCTCCTGCTCCTCCCCTATACACAGTGACAGAAAAGCCTTAAAGAATAATTTGTGACTGTAAATGATCAGGAAGCCTACAGGTAACACGCTTTTGTAAGTGGCTGAATTGCAAGTTGACTGTGCTCTTTTAATACAGTAAACTGCAAAACAAAATCACAGGTGCTGTAAGAGCCTATAGATTGTTTTCTATAAGGCCATATTAATATTTTATACCACTGTCATCTCTGAACGTTCTTGGCTGACTTGTTATCTTGCAGAATGTGGAAGGAGTAGTTTGGCAATAAGACAGATCAGTGGGGGCAATGTGGAACTCCACTTCAGCAAGAGGTGTTGCACTCATGATGCAAATGAGTCTCTTGACCTTGAGCTTCCCCAAGTGTGTGGTGTCACTGAGAGGGCTCATGACAGTGTAACACCACACACACACAGCAGGGCTGGGATTTGGCTGAACAGAAATAATCCTTCCTATATATTCTTTAAGCACAGAAGCCTATCTTATAATTACTAAGCATATGGCATTTTTAAGGCAGCCCTGGCTCCAAAATACGTTATTCTGAGATAACACAATATGACTCAACACAGCAGCATGAGACAGAGGTGACATGTGCAGGTAAGTTGTCAAAACAGGTGACAGATGGAGTTGTGCTAAAAAACATTCAAGATATTTGCTTCTTAGCTTTTCTCCAACATGCATCTCCCACACAGTTTTAAAAATTTACCTTGAAGTGCCTCTACATAATCTAATGTGATGAAAGAGAAAGAACACGAGTGAAAGAACGAATTGCAGAGTTGTTACAGATAATATGCGACATATAGCAGATACCAGCGCACAGCAAATAGCCCTGTTTGCTGACAACCTATACTGCTTTGGAATAGTTTGGCACAAATTGCCTATACGTGCATGATGTGTATTTTCTCCTTTTTCTTACAGCTCCAGTGATTTGAAAGGCAAACTCCTCAGTGATCAAGGAAAACAAAATAAATCAGTTCATTACAACAGTATGAGATTTAGCACAAATCATCAGTGCATGTTTGCTTGTAGGACACTGTTCTTCTGCCCTTTAAAAGGAAGTGACATGACCCCCTGCTTATCTGATTGACATGATTTTGATATATGTATGTATTTCATGAATACACTGTACTACACTATTCCATTTCTAATACACACATCAAAAGGATGCTTTTCTGCATTTCTCCATATCTGGAAAATAAATACTTTGAAATGGGATGTAACATCACCCAGGTCTGTTGGTTGCTGTAATAGACCATAATTTGCTCTGCAGGAACACCTGGTATTGTAATAAAATCCACCCAAAGAGGAGTTCAATGGCCATGAGGGAAGAAACTATCACAGGATCAAGGCCCAAAACAGTCCAAAATACGTAGGTTAGAGAAACTTAAACGGTTTAACTAAAGCTCTGTTTCATCATGGATTTGTTTTATTTATTACTTTATTTATAACTATTAAAAGAAGATACCCAGCTCAGGATATTTATGCATTTCAGTAGGGATTTGCACCTAATAACATCTCCAGCATTTGCAAATTTGAAAGTGGAGATTGGGGAAGGTGGTGTGTCCCTTTAAAAAATCCAGCAGCTCTTTCCTGGTTCTCACAATGTGCTGTATTTTGGGGATCTCAGTTACACACCATTAGTGGCTGCGTTTATGCTATTCAAAGCTTGTTTGTATATAAAGAAAAAGCAGCAACAGAGATTACATCCTAACTTAGAGGCATGGCAAAATGGGAAGTCTATTGCCATTCAGAAGATGAAACACAGAAGCTGTAAGTTTAGCGAGCAACAGAAATTGACTTTCGAAAGAAGTGTTCCACCTCAAGGAAACAGTACATCCTTGACAATGAAAGAAACAAAGAGCCAGAAAAAGGGATTTCAGTAGAGTCTGTGTGCTCTTCTCCAGGTGGATGTGTATCTGTTCATCCTCATGCCACCCCATTTAATATAAACACTCTGTAGCCATGCTAATCCGAAACAGTCTAGGCAGGGTTTATGAGCCCATGCTCAGTTTTATGCTGACCATGGCTCTCTGCACAGCGCTGTGGCATCTGGTTGGCTTGGTCATGGGATCCTGGAGCCATCCAGTCATTCCCCCTTCAATGAGCAGTCAGAAAAGGCCAAATACTGTCTGGTTTAATGAATCCTGTTTTAACCACCCCCAGAAGGAACATTAGGTGGGATTTTGCAGGTTGTGAAAAATTACCTGTTCCCAAAGCCACTGGCAATAGTTGTTGTCAGTGAACTCTTGCCACTAAAAACAGAAGCAAGGGGGACAATACTGCAATGTAATTTCTGGCATGCGGCTGAATTATGGAAAATAACAAACATGGCAGAGAACGTGAGCGTGCAATGGGCAAAGTGGAGCAATGTCAGAGCAATTGCTGTGGGGTCGATGTGATCCTGTTCCTGCACACTTCCATGACAGAGCCTATGACTGATGCTAATCCAGGAAGCAGGAAGGAAAAGGCTGTTTGTGCAACATCTGCCAGGCTCCCATATGGCAAGTTCCAAACCCACTATTGCCTGATGACAGCATGCAGATTAGGGCATCAGTGTGGCTTGAACTGGAACTGATCTTTCACTGACTTTTGAATAACTTCATGGCATGGATTAAGAGGGGCATAAAATTCATCTTCAAATCACTGTTGGTCCCTTGCCCATAAAAGTTACTCCAAACTCAAGAGCATTAAGGAAGGGTATTTTGAAAACACACATAAAGAATTGAAACTATTTGGAGCTTTTATTTATAAAATCCACACTCAGCATAGTGCTAGATGCTTAATTCAGCTCATTGTAACTCTTCGTCCTTATTATACATTGTATAAAGATGTATTTCAAGCCTTGGATAAGACTACCAATAGCATTTTTTAACCCTTGTAGCATTAAATCCTTAGCTCTCAAATAATTTTTTCCATTTGTTCAGCTCAGAGCACTCACAAGGGCAGGGAAATGTTCACCACCTCACTTAGGGAAACCAAAGAGCAGAAAGGTGATTGGGAAACCAAGTCCCCTGACTCCCACACCACGTCTACAAAACCATTCTTTTTATGGACAGTCTGAGGTACTGACCCCAAACACTGATAATGTAAAAGCTATTTACATCTCGTGTTACATCTACACTTTTAGTATGGCCAAGCAACCTGCAACACCCAACAGGGGCGTGCAAAGCTCGTCTGTCATCATCCACGTTCCCCTCAATCCTTCACTTAACTTTCCCTTGCCTGGGAGATTGATAACTGGTATTTGTGCCGCTCCCAGGGACTGGAGTTCCATGGTGTTTTGTCAGCCAGAGACAGGCAAGCTTGCTTGGCATCATTTGGTACTCAATGAAACTTTGTAAGGTGGAAAGTTTCATTTGAACTAGAGCATAACTGAGTTTGTCTCCCCTTAAATAGGGGTTGATAGAGAGAATAAATGGAGGGAGAAGTGGGGGGAAAAGAAAAGACAGGAAAGAACTCACCTAGCCTGAAGACCTGATGGTCCTGTTTGGGTGTTTTTTTCAGGAGTCTTCTGTCAAGATTTCCTGATATATGAGCTCTGTTGAGTCTTACAGTGGTGATTTAAGATGTTACTAAATCCCTTGCTCTCTCCACACTTCTGCTAAAGGTTATAGCCTACAAAGGAAGCTATTGGCAGAAAAGAATATTTTCCTCTCTCTTGGCCATTCCAGTTGAAATTCTGGCCTATTAGTTAAAATATTTTGATGCAAGGCAAAGAAGGATGGACTGGAAGGACTGTGAAGGTCACCTAGTTCATGCTTCTGCCTGTAGGCTGGATCAGTTGTTGTGTCCCACATGAGAGATTTGTCTGACATTGTCACCTTTTTCAACCAATTTCCTAGACTTCAGATGCAAATAGCACATGGGATGATGTAAAAAGTTTTCCTAAAACACTTCAGGCCTAGTCCTCTTGAGAAAGACACCATATTTGCTATGCTGTAGCCCAGCGATATGATCTTCATTCCCAGAAGCTCAGTGACTAATCTAGTTTCTTACAGGAACTACAAGGAAATTTGTTAGGCCACTGATGACCCACTTGCATCACATTTTCTGCACAGGTCTGTCAAACTGCATCCCATTCCACTTCCAAATCATAAATGTTTGGTCTTATGGCTATTTCCCCCCCTTTTCCCAGTGTTTGAAGTGAAACATTAACGATTTAGCTAAACTGGATTTTTACCATCCTTTCTCTCTTTTGTTTGCACAGGAACTCTTTGCAGTTGTGCTCTTAATACTCTTCTTGAAGGATCTCCTAGATCAGTTAGACTTTTTCCCTGGACAAGATTTCATGACCAGATTGATGTTTACCTTCCTAAAACTTTACTTTGAGGCTACATGAAGGAAAGACAGTTCCTGTCCTTTGGCTACAACTCATGTATCTGTTCTATTCCATGTCCTACACACAGAAACAGTTACAGCATCTTTCAGTACCTGCCTAAACCATCTGCTTCCTTTATTTTTCAGTGATTGGCTAAGTGTCTTACTTCTCTGTTTGTAACAGAGCCTGTGCTCTAGTGGTGTTAACTGGTTGTTCATATAAAACCTTATATCCTGGATCTTTCTTGGTTGACATTGCAAGCTCACATGGCAACTGCATCCAGATTATTTTTCCCCCTGGTAATTTTAACAGGTCTCTCACTCCCTCTAACCCGGCCCTGAGAGCAGCTGTGCACATCCTTGAGACCCAACACATCCCATCTCCCCATGCTCCTGCTGACTCGTGCTCCCCCTCTCTGGCTCTCTGGGTCATCTGGAGCAGGAACAAGCCACCGGGGCTCTCAGGGTGTGGGGAAGTGAGCCAGGGGACTCACATCCCTTGCTCTGTAAAAAACACAGGGCTCTTTGAAACTGAATCTTCCTTGACAGAGTTTGGGCTAAATTAAAGGAGTGAGATCTTGACAAGAGCCAGGTTCCTCTGCAGCACTTTGTGCCTGTGCTTCAAAGGCACATGGCAAAAGCAGGGGGATGGGTGGGTGGGGACTGGCAGAACCTGGGTATGCCCCTTTGCCAGGGACATGTCCCTCCTCACTGAGACACGTGCCCAATCCTGAACTCAGCTCCCTCCCTTTTAGAGGCATCTATTTGGGGTCACACCGAGTACCTTCCATTGCCTCAATAAGACCTTTAGCTGTCACAGGAAGCATCCTCTCCCTGGGGTGACTTTCCACCCAATATTCAGACATGGCTGTCCCTGTTTATTTCCCAGGCTCTGGGAGCTGCTCAGGTGATTTCTGGGTATTTTGTGTGCTGCCACATTGCGGGTTTTTATTAAACGCCAAACAGAATTTGTCTTCCCTGGGAGATGAACTAAAATGATCTCTAGAAGTGTTGGTATGCACAACAAAACTTTTACATCACCATTAGCAAAGCAGAATATTTCTGTTCCCATTACTTCAAGCTGAATAGTTTATTGCTCACCCTTTTTAAATTTACCACTTTTAAATTAAAAACTCATTAAAATGTTTCAATAACAGTTAATATTAGCATAGCAATAAGACATACCAAGTGGGCATTACCAGGAGACAATTGACCTGATCTGTAAATTGGTGCCCTTGGCTTTACCTCTGGATGTCAATCAATTAAAGCAGTCAATCATCCCTGAGTAGTGCCTGCCTCAGCAGGTCTTATTGCTTAATCATATAACTGTTGAGCTAATATCATTCATATTTCTGGACAAAAAATTCCACTAGGAATTCCCATTCATTATCACATCAAAATTAACAAGATCTTGAAATGCATATTATATTATTCATAGCATAATACTCTGCCAAATGGAAAACATAAAAATATATCTCCCCTTCTTTTTTTTTCCCTTTTTTTTTAAGCCTGCTGTTGTTAATTAGCCATTCTTTACGATGATCAAGTAATTGAGATACAGGTTTTAGATCAGGTTCACAGGGAGTATGTGGTCAAGTTAATGAGTCATGAAGAGACTAAAATGTCACTGTATAGAAAACTGACTTGTGCTCAGCTGATATTAATTGCAGTGGCACCGGTGAAGTCAATAGCTCTATGCCAATTTACTGCAGGTGAAGATCAGGCCTTATGTTTACAAGAGTGTGGAATTTAGTGAATGACTTTTAATCTTCTATATAATGAAATTTAGTACATGTAATTTTTTTAACTCTTCGGATTCTGCCTAAAAGCCTTTGCTTGCATGAATTGTTCTACTTAAGCTAATGACTTGGCAAAATATCACATGAATAGAGAATTAAATGGATCTGCCTGTGCCAGTTAAAGCTAACAGATTCAGACCCTTTGTGAGTTGAAAGCTGACTATATATATTAGAAAAATCCTTGCCTTTAGGACAGCTATGCAAATGGAGCACAGGACCTCAGTCCTGCACATATTTATTCATGTATATTGTTTACTGGAAGGGGCTGGTGAGTGTTGAGCTAAGCACATACACACACATTACCAGGATGAGGGCCTAGCTTCCTTTTTAAATTCAGAGATGTAAATGTGTCTCGTTTTGAACATTAAATAGGGTGTAAATCAAATAGGCTTGATCATTATTGAAGTGCTGAAAAGCTATCATTTTGAAAGGAAGCATCTTGCTATTTTCCCCATAATGAAGCAGCAGACACAACATTATTAATGATAACTGTGTCTGGATTGTGCATTCAACCAAGATAAGAGTCAACATGTTTGGTAACATCAAAGAAAACCTGATACCTCAAGTATAAGAAGATTAGTATTTATAGTGATCTGTAGGGTTGGCAGTTCCAAGAAGTTGAACAGACAATGCCAGGAGGGACAATTAGTAATAAATTGGCACTGGGATTCTCTCCTGCACTTGAAATCTGGCACTGAGCACAAATACACATTTTAACGTTTTGTTTAGAACTTCCTGCTGCAGCCAGAGTGGGGCTCAGCAGAGTGAGAGTTGTTACAACACGCTGGGAAAACACAGACAAGTTCTCCCATTGGCACTGAAAGGTGTCAGGTATTTTGTACAAAGGCTTCAGGGACAACATCTCCATCACGTTCTGCGAGACTCACCCAATCCTTTTGGACACGCCACTGCAAAGCTACCGTGTGAAAGTTCAGGGAGCCAGAGATTACTAGAACATACAGTTAGACTATAAATCACCCTAGAATCACACTGTACATACTCCCAGAATAAAGGGCTCTTTATGTTAATCCAAATTTATTTTTTATTTTAGAGACACAGTAAAATAAAAATATCCATTTTATTGCATTCAGATATACTTCTAATACTTCTGCACTGGCCTTAGCATGAAAAATATAGATAGATCTTAAGTCACCCTTACGTGTAGCTGTAGTTGCTGAAATTTACAGCTCTGCTTGAAGATGGCAAACTTACTAAATACTGCACATTAGATATTTTTTCTTTATTTTGGTTTTAGTGGCACTAGCAATGGTGAACATATTAAAATAATTTTAAAAGTATCCAGGAAAATAGGAAAGAGTGGAAAATTCCGACAACTGACGCTCACCTCACTTGTGTTTGGCATAGCTCACTGTGAATGAAGTCAAATCATCATTACATGTTGATAAAGGTGAAACTAACCCACTGGAGATGGAAACCCAGGAATATTTCTGCTAAATTTGACATTTGCACCTCACATTATTATTGAATGCTTTTATTATTGGATTACTTTCACTGCATACCTCACTGAAATCAATAGGAGGTATTGATGGTATCGAGCCCTGGAAATTACCTTTTGATGGAACATCTTTACAACATGAAATGGATCTTCATGATATCCCTCTACAATAGATAAGTGTCACTGGATCCAGTTACAGATGAGAAAAAAGTTTAAGTGACACAGACAAGGTACATGCTAGAGGTAACCAAATGCACATGCTAGAAACTTCCCTTTTCATTTAAGGCTAAAAGGCAATTAATTGGTAAATACATAGCATTGATTCTCCTTTTCATGTCCCTTCAAATATAAAAATCAAACTATAATGACCAGATGTGTCATTGTGAAAGCTAGAAGCCTCTAAAAACACTGGCTGCACTATTAGCAAGCCATATTTATTTCCTAACCCCCCTTTCATTTAGGTCAACATTGCCAAGGTTTTTCAGTACAAAACCCTTCACAATAAAGAAATTATAAAGAAGCAGTGATGGGTTCATGAGGTTAATGTAGTATGGGCCCATAAAGGGTCACAAGTCCCTACAACAATTCTGTATCAGAGGAGAAATTATGTATATAGTTGCTTTTAATGTAATTTGCAGACAGAAACAAGGACATTACTAGTTTTCAAAAGCATTGTAATTCGAAAATTTTCATGTTAGATAAATATTTTAAAAATACTTCATGAAGAGACTGTTGATGTTTGCATTTTCGCCAGCAACTGAGCATGGACAACAGGAGCAAAGTTCATTTAAACTCTGGCACAGCACTAACTTCAGAATGCTTCAAAGGTTTATATCAGGTTTCCTAGATTATATAAACTACAAAGCCACAATTACAACTCATGGCTCTTTCCAAGATGATCCTAGTTACAGTTATTACACTTTGTTTCTTTTTGGCCGAAACATATTAAATATTTGCTGGTGCAAAAGTCTGTTTATCTAGAAAAACCGCTACTCTCATTATTAAATAGAAAAAAAAAGAAAATAAACTAACGCCTTGCAATGGTACAGTTCTTTGCTTACAACTGAAATATAAGATTCTGAGTTTACATTATTAAAAAACATTCGGAGGAATTTCTTTTGAAATACTGGTATAACATATAAATTTTTGGATTTGAAACTCATGTATCATGATGTGTGTTCATCACACTGTAGCATTAAAAGCTCCTGGGAAATGCAATATTATTGTCATCACTGCACACCATAACAACTCGATCTAGGCGTCAGCGGGGGTGATGGGTCAAACCTTTGCCACAGTTGAGATGTTTGGGTGAACAACTCACAAAATCAATATGAACATTTGGGCCATATCTGAACAAATCAGCAGTAGTTCATTTGCAAAACTCAGCTGAAGGAAATGTTAAGAACAGCATTTCTCACATGAGGTTTCAGTAATTCTGCCTTTGTTATGGATACGTCTGTAACAGCCCTTTGGCATTTGGGTAGAAATCCAAGTAGAGTGTTCAGAAATGTGTAGCATTTAATATGAATCAAAGTACTCTGATAAAAAAAATAGTTTGGCCCTTTGCTGCTTCTTAGGTTTCCATCTATTAACTGACCAGGTTTCTCCAGCTGCCAGCACAAGTTATATTGTTTAAGTACAACAGAGCATTTCTGGGGAAATCTTGTGCTGCCCATCTCAGCAGGTGTTAAACCCCCTTGTTGGACAGTTTAGGACCTCATCATATTTGAGCACTGGTTATAAAAGACGGACTCAGCATCAAAATGCATGACTAAAAACTCCTTTAATTAATGAGATAATAATACAAATCCAACTCTGAACTTTACTGCTTGAACCTTTCCCCATGGCAGGGTCAAACCAGAACTCAACTTAAACATCCTCAAATTTCAAGAATACTTGGATTCAGCTCCAATTTTGGATCTAAACTGGATGGCTTTGATCCACTTGTTATGAAGTATGATCTCATCCTGGATAAGAAGTAGCATTACTCAATAAAGAGAGTTAATATGGGAACTGTGACATTGGGAGAACCTGCTTGACAAGCAAGCTTGTTTAACCAACAGAAATGGGTTGCCAAGATCATAAGCCAGGGAAGAGTTTAACAAAAATCAATGAAGAAATTACAAGGGACTAATAAATTCACACAATGAGTATAAGCAGCTGAAACTAGAGAAGAACCAGAGACAGAGACTGTAAACATTTTGCAAAGAGGGTGGAATCTTGCCATTGCTGCACCCGTAAAACCACAACCTCATCAGCTCTCTTAAAATGATTGGGTTCCACCTTGTTATAACCCAGGGGATTTAACAAAATCTGCAGTAGGTTATCTTTGATTGTTTAATTGCTAGTCTATTTTTTTACAGTTTTGACTTTAATCTGTTTATTGCCACCTAAATAGAAGTGTCTGACAGAAGGTCCCTCTTTTTAATACCACAATTGCACCACACGAAACCAGAGCCTGAACACAGTAAGTCACAGAAGCATCAAGGAAACACAAATGCCCTGATCCTGAGTAGAGAGGTGATTTACTAGAAAGGCGTTGCACAGATGAAAAAAGTAGAAAGTTAACTTTTCTTTTGGGGCGTTTGAGTTTGTTGTCTTCCCACAGCACTTATGGAAATGGATGAGCAACGCTATGGCATGAGCCAAGGCATTTTGTTCTTTTGTCCTGTTGGCAGGTCAAGGTGTGAGCAGTGGTTAAGAGTGAGCACTCTTCTGTCCTACAGGTGTTACAACACAGCAAGTTTGATTTCGGTTTGTGTTCCCGACCCTCATGTCTCCATGCTGTAATAGAGGTTGCGCGACATTTGCCTTGATTGAAAGGACAGAGAAGGTGACCACAACGGACAATTCGCTCAGTAAAAACACAGCATTCCACACAGAACTCCATTACACATGACATTACTTTTTAATACTGTTTTTGCACCCACTGCATTGATATATTTCACCCTACAGTTCCGCAGCCCCTCCCTGTGCGTGACCCGCAGCGTGCAGGGACCTGCCTCGTGGAAACACCGCTGTCTCACCCCCTAAGGACGCAGCAGCTGAGTGGTGATCCCTGCCAAGCTGTTAGGTCAGCATTATCCTACAGCAACAGGAGGGCTGGGATGGTCATGTACCTGTTACTCAGCAAGCCACACCACTACAATTAATACAGAACAAATCAGTGAATAAAATGACTGCAGGCACCAAAATGCAGAATGAGGTAAAAAAAAGATGGTGCTCTGGTTGCAGCACACTTGAGCAAAAGAAAAATGTTTGCTATATTTAATACATTTAAATGTGTTCTGTTCATATTTCCCAGCCTCCAGAAATTTGAACAAGCCGTGTGTCAGCTGTTTCCTGAAACTCTTGGTACCACTGGATATACCCATTGCATGCTCTCCTTATCTGGACACTTCCATCTCACATACCCAACGCCATCTCTGGAAGCTTTCCCCAAGTGATTTAGTAACAGCTGAAACTTGCTACCAGTCATCAGACAAGTTCATTTGGATCATATGGCAGAGTATGGCTCAGCGCTGTCTGGAATGTGTTCAGGGACACACTGAGCCTGCAGGACCTTCCCCAGATCCCACTGAAGGGACTGGGGACCCCTGAACAGCACTGCCCACCCTGAACAGCACTGCCCACCCCGAACATCTCTGCTCACCCCTAAACAGCTCTGCCCACCCTGAACAGCTCTGCCCCCCCTGAACAGCCCTGCCCAACCTGAACATCTCTGCCCGCCTCTGAACAGCACCACGCACGTGCAAGATCACTTCAGATTCAGAGAGTGCTGCAATGAACACAGGCCATAGTCACTTCTCCCCTACCTTACCAAAGTGTTATCAAAGGTTTTCAATTCTCACCATTGCAACAGCACTAACAAAAACGCCACTTCGTTGCGTTTCTCATCAAAGGCTCATTTTCGAATAGAAGGGGAAATACTCTCTGCTTGGGATGTTAGAATGACAACAGCAAGCATATACACAGCTATAAATTTGACTCTGAAACATGTTGAAAGGTTAGATTTGTAAAAATGTAGGCAATTTGACACCTCTAGATCACAGCAAACGCAAGACCGCAAAACTGAGCTTCCATACTGTCAGTTAATTCCAGGCTCCTAGAAGTGTCTCTTGGGAACTATTTCCACAGGGAGCAAAATAACTAATGTAATTGGAAACACTGGAGAATCAACAGGGAATGAAAGCGGATAAAGAGAGGCGGAAAATACACACCAAGATGCACACATAGACACACAGTATAATTAGCTTCAGTCTATTGTATAACAGAGTCATAACAAATGAGTCAGCTCCTTAGGTGGTGTAATTAGACTTCAGTGGACCAACCCCAATTTATAGCAGCTGATAATTATGATATGTAATTATATGGACTGACTCTGATCTGTATAAATTATTAGTGAACTTCAATGAGGGCAATAAGGTCAATCCAGTGAAAAAATTGTGCAAGTGAGATACAAATCAGATGCCCAATAAAATAATGAAGCATGTTATGTTCACACAGCTGCTCTTATCTCAGGCATCTTTTTTTTTTAAATGAACTTTATGTGGACAGGAATTGCTTGGGGGTCCATTCAGATGTGGTCATTTCTGTGATGCTACTCAGCAGCTCTTGACTAGTTGCAGAAACTGTATATGCTAGCTGGGAATGGCAGGGCAGGGAAATGTTACATCCACTTGGAAGTGCAGGGGAAAGACTGTCTGGGAGGAAGAAATTGGCCATGCCTGACTTAGGATGGGGTATGGCATCTGATTGCTACGTGCTTTCAAAATGCATCACCTAACAACCCACTGGAGCTCAGCGACTTCTGCCAACTGAAACCATCAACCCCTTAAAACATCCGAGGTGTGGGTAGAGCTGCCTGCAGTTCTCTTAAGAACTCCAGTATGAAATGAGTGCAGAGACACACCTTAGACCCTGTCTCCAATATTTATGCCTGTCTATGAATCTTGCCTATTAGTAAAAAAACAAAGAGAACTCCAGAATAAGCTGTTGGATTTGGTATATTGCCAGCTGTGAAAGCAAGCCAGGGTTCCTCCATGAGCAGATAACAAGCACATCAGGAATTGCTTCTGATGTCAATCCATGTCCTTACAGCTGACCTCATTAAAGGCTCTATCGTGCTCCCACTGAAACCGATGGCAGTGATTTCTAGTTTGCTACGGGATGTCTATGTACTAGTCAGCCTTGAAAGTCAAAAAATGCTTGGCTATTTCTCTGTCTGCCACTTTCAGTAGAATTATTGACGTATTTTGGGGAGGGTTGAGGTCTCTGCAAGCATAGATGTAGCTTTACGGAGTGCCCCGAGGTGCTACCAGTAAATAAGAGATGCCAAGAAGATGTGTATGCTCTCTCCCTCTCCTGGGGGAGGGGTGCAAAGGGACCGGTGCACCATGAGCCACCACAAACACAGATCAGGGGCTGCCCAGCTCACACAGGAGCAGTGCTGTGGCTGCAAAAATGTTGCTGCTCTCCAGCTGAAACCCTGCATTGCAAAAGCACCATGTTGGGCTGCGGGGCCATTGCCTGACACTCTCACTGCTTTCAAAACAACATCCTTTCTTTTTACACCCACTGCCTGAAATCAACACTATTCCCCATCCAAGTGTTCTGACCCCTGAACCCCACTGTGAAGGTACTGCACCGAGCTGGTACTGCCTTGGCTCTCAGCACACAGCAGCTCTGCACTTCATAAGGCACAGCTTCACCTCTGCCTGCTGCAAGGGCCTTGTACTTGGAGTTACAACATGTGTGCCACATCTCTCCTTCCACCTTCTTCCTCCTCCAAGAGAGGTGCCAAGACAGATGAGAAGAGACAGCAGAGCAAATTTTCTCACGCTCGATGTGAGAGAGTGGAGAAGTCAGGGAATTGAAAAGAAAAAGTAACAGCAAAGTAAAGCCCTCACCTCTCCTGTCCCCACCCGAGTGTAAAGAAGCACTGTGCCAGGAAAAAAACTACAGCTCAAATCTCCCGATAAATCAGAGCTTCTCTGGAGGAAGAAGCAACTAAAAAGGAATGTAAATGATCTTTGACCAATGACTTTTGTCTAGTTGTGGTTTCTGGTACAGTATATGTGGTTTCTTGTTCGGAACGGTAATGAGTGTGTGTACAGCAATGTGTTCAATGTGCACAGTGCTGAGAGATTAGAGAGTGAAGGATGGCATGGGACATGTCAGTATGGATCTGCAATGATCAAAGGAGGCTGTCTCTTCTGGGCACAAGTCTGGGTTGGGTCACAGCAAAGGAAAAATGTGAAGTGCTTTTTAATGTGTTTTCTCTGTATTCTCTGCTCTAGGATCACCGTAAATAGAAGAACATCTTCTCCCCTAATAATCTATTTCCTGCATGTGGCTCCCCCAATAAACGTACTGAAGTTTTGTTTGAACTATACAGTTTACTAGGAAAACAGACTTGCCACTGTTTAAAACAAAAATAATCACCAGTGCTGTTTAAAAGCTGAAGCAAGGTTATGCGCATATCTTTGCTCTGACTAGTTATCGGCCATGAATCTTGTACTTAGGTAATTATTAGAGGTTTCTTTTTTAAAGAGATGATTTACTCACCCTGTATCCCTGCCAGATTTTCTTTCTTATTTTAATATTTGAATTTTACACATTAAGTAGGGCATGCTCATTTTTCTTCTGCTTCTGCCCTCTTTTGAGTTATGAATCCCTTCAGTGAGTAATGAGCAGTTGGCAACTTTTATGCATAAGAAAGAAGATTCAATGAATTCCAAATATGCTACATGGATGCTCCTTCTCCTACATAAAAAGTATAACATTTTTATGAATTGGGTCCACGATGATCTGGCATTAAATCACTGCCCCCTTTCTTCTCTGTGCTCTATTTATGCTCAGGGGATGTGCAGTCGCAACGTATTATAAATTCAGCAGAATTACTAATTAAAAAACCTACTGTACAAAAATAGAACAAAGGGTGGAATTAGAGCCAACAGGATCTGAGCCTGTGCAGTGGTCCTGGGGAAATGGTCTGGGCTGCAAGGCAGGTGATCTGATCCTCATCTGGGATTAACTAACGTAGCTCTCTTGCTCCAGATGATTTACAGTCCTACAAACCCAGCCCCTCTGCAGACTTTCGGCAGCGGGCGCCAGCAGGGCTCCTGGCCTCCTGTTTCCCATTCCTTCCCAAAGGGATGAGCAGCTCCCATTGGCGCCAGGAGAATTAGAGCCCATAGGAAATGAGCAGCACTTCTGGTCTTGCTTGTTGGCTCAGCAGAGTTTGGAGAGACCATGCAAGATTTCCACCGACGAAAAGGTTTCGCACCGTACAATGGCCAGCAATGTGGTTTTCCAGGGAATTGTGCTGCTGGGCACTGAGCCCTCTGCAGCCCTGTGAGAGCATGGTCTGGCTGGCACAGACATGGGAAAAAAGTCCAAACAAGTTCTTAGGGTCTCAGCAAGAACAGTTCCTTGTTCCCCTGCAAACTTTCCTAACCATCTGCTCTAAAACAGAAGCATTCAATATTAGGGCAAAACACTAACTCTAGAAAAGCAATATATGCAAGGTCTGCAGTGGATAAACTCATCCTTCTTTCCCAACTTCCAAGTATAAAAAGATGCCCTACAAACAGAAACAATAAAGGCTGAAAGATGCATGGAAGTTTGTTGGTATGTCTATCAAAAGAGCACCTCCTGGATACTGCCTGTGGGCAGACACCGAGCTGACCAGAGCATCCAAAGAAAGTATGCCTTCCTTCTGTCAAGAGTCTTCAAAATTAATTATACAGGAGTGACACTAACAGAGAAGTGTCCCTGGGATGATCTAAGCTCCAGTAGAACCAGGAAAAATATCCTCTTGGAAATTCAAAGTGGAAAAAAATATTAATTCATCTTGCAACTTTCTCTGCATGGTCAAATCTCTCACTCTCAGCTTCTCTGCTGACTTTAGTGCATCCTGTACTCACATAGAAACTCTCCTGGCACCAGGGAAAAGCAGTGAATCAAATGGCTTCCTTTGTCAGGAAAGGGAAAGAACATAGGTTTTGTTATAATTTGCATTTGTCTCTACAAGAGCCTTAATCGTTACCTCAGACTGCAGAAATAAAAAGACACCTAGTACCAGCTCTGCTTGATAGGTAAGGAAACTTCACTGTCCCATACTGTCTGTCTCACTCTTGATATAGCAGCATTCAAACCATTTCTGCATCGTGGTTCAGCTTCTGAACTAATGTGCAGGTTAACCATAAACAATTTCAGCCCACTTTAAACCTCTATGCCCTAGGAATCAGTGGCTCAGCAGCTAATTCACAAATGGCTCAGTTGACCATGCAGTGGGGACACAGCAGATAGCTGACGGCAGTGACCTCGTCACTCAACCTCAGCTAATCTGTCCCCATTTGCCAGAGACAGGAAAGAAAGAACACAAAAAAGAAAGGGCTACTGTCTGATGTCCCTTACAGTTCAGCATCACGCATGCCAAAATAAGCAGTTCTCCAGAATCAGAAAATGAGTTAAAAATGGCAAAACTTAAAAGCATTTCTGGATTCTTAGGTAAGCCTGGTAAGCCCATAGGGCTCCCTTACTGAAGTGCTATGACTCTGAACTGAAAGCCTGCACTCCTCCCGAATTGCCTGACTTGTCACATAGCTCAGCCTTTGGCAGAGGAGAGGCTACTGAAGCCAAACAGCATAGATCAAACCCGAGTGTTTGCTATGAGGTACATGCACAACCCATTTCTCTCATAGCAAAGAAGTTTCACTCACAATCTGAATTCTTATTTCCCCATGTTTTCTCCTTTTTCCATCTAAGTTCAGTTCAGAAATCTAATATATTGTAATAGAAGTGACTGCATAAAACCCTGCCAGAACTACAATGAGAGGCAAACAGGCACAGGGCTTATGCACCCAGCAACATGCAGATCATCTGGAAGTGATGCTGCTAATCAGCACAGGGCATGGGGCAGTGAGTCCTTCCCAAATTAATTTATTAAGTACTTAATGGAGCTCTGCTAATGGGCAGAAACTTCAGAAGGAAGGCAGCAGAGGTGATCCTGCCACCCAAGCCTGCCTCTCTGATGCCTTATGACACATAAAGTCTCTCCTTTACTCGTTCTGGCTATCAGTCCTCCCTCATTTATTCTCTTGGCTCAGGAACAGGTATTCCCAGGGAAGGGACTCCTGTTGTATTCAGGCAGGTGGGGCCTCCGGGCTGGCTGAAAGGCGATGTGCTGCATAATATTCTTGGTCACACCTGCGTGAACTTGGAATAGACAAGACCAGTGGAGTTTCTCTAGGTCTCCATGATTTAGGCTGAGATCTCTATGATCTCCACCTCTAGACATCGGTGATCCAGATCTCCGTCTCCAGATTTCCATGATCTGGATTCACCATCCAGTCATCCAAACTCCTCTGCTTAACCACCCCAAAACCTTCAGCTATCTCAGAGAAAGTGGTTTAACCCATGCAAGGGAATCAAGTTCCTATGAAACTATTTCTTATTCCATTAATAATACAATCTCTTTACCTCTTATATTACCAATCTGTCATCTACCTCTGTGCTCCCTTATGATAAAAAAAGTCATTTGCTGTAGCCCAGATGAGCTGGACACCCCCTTGCAGAAGCTTTTGTCATTTTGGTCTCTCCTTGCCGCATGACACCTGGCTCACATCTCTCCAGTTTGCAAGCAAAAGCCTGGACACCAAGTAGTCACTTAAGTGCCCCTGAGCACTCTGCATTTTGGAGAATGATGCCTTTTTGAAAACCCACTCTCCCGTCAGTGAAGCTTGGAAAAGCCAGACAGCTGGACCTACTTTAGTGTAATTTAGCTGAGATGTCAGCCTCTTAAGGAGGAAAACACTACTCAGTGTGAATAAAAGTGGCACCATCTGTTCCAAAGCGAAGAGACCTTTGCAGTGGGGCCTGAAGGTCAAACCCTGCTGGACTCTGAATTAGAAAGTGCTGTAGCACAAGTAGCTGTAAATGGAGAGTGCTCTAGCAAATCCCTCTGTCCAGTGCCGCTCCAGGATCTGCAGCCAACAGCCCTAATTGAGGATTTACTTAGGCAGCAACCGGTCTTCTGCAGTGATGAGAGGTGTCAGGTTTTTGAAGGAATAAGCTCTCTTTTCTCTTCTCCCTTCTTCCCATCATGACCAGTAGTTTCTCAAATCTCAAGCGTTTATTCAAGCGACCAACCTTCACTAGCAAATGGCTTGAGTTTTGATGTTTAATGTTGCAGGGATAGCAGTAGGCAGCTTTTCTTGTTTTCAGCTCTTTTAGCACACTGTTTTGCCTAAAGCAAAATATGGTTTCAAGCAGTCTCACTCCACTGGTACTTTCTCCTCGCCTCAGCTAACAGCTCTTGTGTATATATTAAAGATGCTGCAGCAGAAGTTGATGCTACAGGGCTCACTCACTTATTTCAGATAGTCAGCAATCCAACTTCTTTAAAATGCACTTTTTATACAAAGGAATTATTTGCTACTCTTTTTGGTTTACAACCCAATTTCAAAGCTTGTGAAGACTTGGGTAGGGGGAGGGAGAGTCATGCACTTGATTGGGACATCAACATAACATGACATTTTACAAAGACTGTCAATATGCCTCTTTAAAGAGACACTGACATATTAGTTTAAGTGACTGGGTTTGCCGAGATTTCTTTAAGGTTGACTTAAATGTCAGATGCCATTAGCTCTGGAAGTTCTAACAGTCTACCACTGTGAGCATCTTGTGCAGTGGAGGTTGAAAGGGTCACAGGTAAGCAAAGCCATGCTAAAGCACTGCCTACCAGGGCTGTGAAACATGTAGCTCCGCAGTGAAATGCAGAAACCAAAGCCCTGAAGATAGAAGATTTATATTAATGTCTCCTCAAATAGACCACAGGGTCTAGATTTGTACCTCTGCAGCTTCTCACTTACTAGCTGAAGTCTCACTGCTCTCCTCATCTACATGGGAGGGGGAAGTCTGCTTACGTTAAAACTTCAGAACACGTGTGTGTCTTTGAGGATAAGAAAAATGAACTATTGATTAGCAATTGACAAATGCAATAGAAATTTTATATAGGCCGAGAAAAGACCCATATATAATTTATGGCTGTGCCAAATATGAGTGACAGCGAACAGCGGGCGGCTTGAGCACAATATTGATTACTTTAAAAAACTGAGAAAGGCACCGTGCTGAGGACTGGGAGGATAAAGAGGAGAGGCAACAAGCAGAGAAAACAGGAGCAAAGCCATTAAGGATGTTGTGCTACCAGACACTGCCAGACTAGGAAACTGAGGAGACAGTCAGGTGGAGAGCACTGCTCTCTCCTTTCCAATCAATAATACCATGTCAAAACATAAAATGCATGCTTTTGCTCTTAAGTAAAATGTGTCCAAGATTTTTAAAAGCATTGATTCAAGGTGGATCAATGAGAATCTAGGCGTATTTTCCTGTGCAAAAAGGGGGTAATAACACTTTGTAGATAATCACACAACGGAAGAGACTTTCAATGCTAGTTATAAATGTCCTATTTATATTACAATCTTTTTGTCAGTTAAGGTTAAGAATAGTAGGTCAAGGAGTCATGCATTGTTGAAGGGGGGAAGGCAGGCATGTAAATGTGGGAGCATGGGATCTTTTAAAAAGATGAATGCAAGGACAGGACTGAGCTTGGGCAGGAGAGGCTGTAAAACACATCCTCTTCAACTCCACTTCCAAAGTGCTTCCAGAGGCTTTTTTACTAAACTTCTTAGCAGGTTCAAAGCCCCAGACTCCGGAGCAATGCTCAGCTGAGAGGCAATGAATGAATGTACTCTTCAGGGCCTATTCCTGGGGGTACTGGATTTCTTCAGCAGCTGCTCAGCTGGAAGGTCCTGGCAAGGCTGGGGCTGGTGTTGAAAAGGCTCTGCTACTGTAACTATTCCAGCAAAATTTGTTCTAGCAATTTTCATCTCCCAAAAATATGTTTGGTGGTAGAGTATACAATGGTCCTCTAATTAAGCAAGTTATGTGAGGATAATTGCAGCTTCAATTAGACTTTTGCCTAACAAGGTTTTGGCCAGCACTGAGATGGCATTAAAACCAAAACAGAAAACATATTTATAACTGGCATCATCTTACTAATGTGGAGAAAAAAGGGTTTAAGAAAGAGGAAAAAGTGGAACTAAACTTTTAACTGTCCAATTCTCCCCCGGAGAGAACCCAGCTTGCATTTCCAGAGATGAGCAGCAAATTTAAGTGAACAAGATGTGCATTTCAAATGCTCAGAGAGAAACAGAAAAAAGAGAAGTGCACCTGCAGAGGGCAGCTGGGGATGTGAAAGGTACCTCAGAGATGGCTCTCACTGCCCTTGCAGCAGCCCTGGCACCTGCACAGCACAGCAGTTACTACACAGGTACCCGAGTAAGGAATTCCCTGTGCAAACAGTGACTGCTTCTGGCTCCTGTGCTGGGGTTCCTGCACAGACCTGCACTGCCCAATGCTGCCCTCGAGGGAAGCATTTGTGCTGCTGGTTGCAAAGCAAGGCACTAGGTTTGTGTACTTCATACAGGCTTGCTCTGGGCATTCTCTCTTTGATCCATCAGGAAACAAAATTTGGCTTTTGCATATTAGACTGGAACACTGAAATGGGACACTGGCAAAGGAAAAGAAAGAATTCTTTCTTCTTTAAAACAAAAAACTTCGGAATATTTTAGAACACCACAAATTCCGGACAGCGACTTCAAATAAATCTCATCTTTAATCACTCATTCTTCAATAATCACTGACTCTCATTGGGTTTTTTTAAATGCGGGTGAAAAATCATCTTTTTTTTAAGAGCTATCCCAGAGCTATAGGTAAATGACATAAGAGGAAGGGCAAGAAGGATTGCCCACGACCCACTTCAGCAACAGCATGTTTCCAAATCACCCATATAGTCATAGAAATAACTGTCTTAAAACACTTCGATGTTTTTTTCTCTCTTATTCAAAAGCAGAATTTTTCCATAATAATGCAATGTTTCACTGTCCCGAACATTTACATGCCCCTGAAGTTCTAATACTGATGCAATAATTCCTCGGCATCAATAAAATATATTCCCTTTGCAAACTCCCGCTGTTTCCCTCATCATCGGTAAAATCTGAAAAGCCTTACAAAAATAATTATTTTGCTGCACGCTGTTTTTCATTTTTGATAGAATCTTAACTGCAGACTTCTCTGAACGCACATCTAAGAAAAACCTTGTCATTATTTCCACTGACCTGAGTGAAGAGGCAGGAGCACGAGCCCCCTGCCTCCCGATTGGCGAGGGGTACTGCACAAAGCACACCGAGCTCCCCTCCAGCAGCCACACAGCACAGGCTACGGGAAGCACAGAAGGATTTGGGAAAGTGAGGGGCATATTCTGACTGCAGCTGGAGCACCAGAGTAGGGACAGAGCGCAGCAGACCCATGATGGGGCCCCTCTGGACAGCCCTGGCCCCAGTGGGCTCAAAGCACACCCCGTACACAGACTCTCCTCCTGTGCTCACCATGGTCACCTGCCGCTTGTGCTTCCTCAGGACTCCCTCCAAAAGGAGCAGCTTCCCCCACCCCAGATATTCCCAGAGAGGAATCTGCCCCAATCTCCATGCTCCTGGATCTGATGGCTTGTGAGCACATCTGGCCTCTACTCTTCAATTTTTATGCCGGTGTTATGAAAATGACATTTACCTATTCCCTTTACAGGGCTGTGGAGGAGATTGATCAGGCAGCTTATATATCCTGCTTTCTGTAATCTTCCAAACTAATTAGCTCCCAAAGAGATGCCATGCCGGCAGGCCAGATCCCTCCAGCTTCACCAGTAAGAACAGCAGGTGGGAGAATAGCTCCACACACGTTCCCTGCTTGGCCCTTTCTAAAACTGCTTGTGACACTAATTGATCGGTGCCAGTGGTGCTGGTGGCAGAGACGCACACAACCCACAGGGAAGCTGTTCAAAGCTGCAGTAATGAGTAACCTATTGCTGCTTGAAAGCACAACCATGGGCTTTGAATTCTGCTATGATTACCTGGGCTAGCGAGGCCTCTGTCCCCTCACAGTGTTAGAGATGAATAATATTTTAACCTATTTGAATTTTACGCTAATGACCTGGGGAAGAAAGAAAGAAAGAAGACAACTCGCTTTAAACTACTTAGTGTTCAGCAGTGTGGCAGAGGGACTTCAGAGAGAGCCCACCTGGGAGGAGGCACGGTTGAGTCAGCACACAGAGGTGCTCCAGGTTGTTGCCAGTGGGGGACCTGGAAATCCTGCTCTGCTGGCAGTGTTGCTCTGTGCACTAAAGCCCGTGCAGGCAGTGAGCCTCTGCAGCCCCCAGCAGCAGGGATGTCAGGGCATACTCACAAGTTTCTGATATTCTGGCAGCCTAAGACCAAAAAAGCAACCCCTCTGGAACCTCCCCTGAAAGCACCAGCTACAACAGCCCTGAGATTACTCCAAACTCTGCCCAGAGCTGGCTCCCAGCTGCCTCAGCATCAGGGGAGAGGAGAGAACCTGCCATTCTTCAGAGGTTACTGGGTATTTCCTGATCTAAGCAGTAAATTAAAGAGCTGAGGAGACCAAGTCAAATGGAAACAGTATCAGTGCTGTAGCTCTTTTCTGGTCACTACTGCTCATAATTTTACATTATACCCAGACTTGCTACAGCTTTCAAAAGCAGTACTGGCTCTGCTGAATGATTCATGCAGGATGTGTTGCAGGAGACATTGACGTTATGAAAAACTTCTCTGCAAACCAGCACAGTGATTAAAAATAGAAACAAAAACATACAACACCACAATTCAGAAATAAACCAGCTCACAAGTGTCCTAAAATACACCTGCATCACTCTGGATACCTTCAGAAACCACTTTAAAGTATCAGCATTCCAGGAATTACTGCATTTCAGAGGGAGAGGTCTGTGCTTCTGGGAAGCTTTGCAAGACCATGTCACCACCAGGGCAGGACAGGAGTTGTATTGGCTGCAGGAAAACTTCAGTGTCTCAACTGCAGCAAATAGCTTGATGCAGAAAGTGTTTGCATCTTTTCTTACCCTGCTGTGGTAAAAGCTCAGCATTAAAATAAACACTGATCATATAGTGGAAAATTTTCCTTGAAATGGCAGAGTCTGCACTGAGTACTACATTAGTAGATAGGGGCTTTACTTCAAGAGCATCCCAATATGTTCCAAGAACGAAATTGCTCACTTAATTCTACTAATAGTTAATACCAAGAATTAATGCTCACTGTAATAAGCCAGTTGCTGTCTTCCTTCAGCCTGTGTGCACAGAGGCACACAAGGCTGAGCCTTGGCCAAGTTCCTGCTCTAGAGAGCATGCACACAAAGTTGGGTCCTTCAAGCTCTGTAGGTCTGTGTGAACACAGCCCACTGGAATAACTCAGCAAGACCTGAGGCAGCTCAAGCCATGGGGACTGCCAGGACCCCAACAGAGAGTCCAGAGCTGAGACATCCCACCTATAGTCACGTCTCCCAAAAACACATTTTCTGCTCCCACCAGTGCAGGTGACACAGGTCTTCTACCCTACAGCAAACACCAATTCCTGCCTCCCAGAGGAAACAGTCTGCAGTGGGCAGAGCTACAAGACATACTAAGCAGGTTTCATCTGAGCCCAGCATGGGGCCGTTTGCTTCTGAATGCAATTCAACCCAGTGGCTTTCATCTGCAAACCCCGCCAGGTCCTCCTGGCTCTCTCTGAGTCTGATCTGCTCGACAGCTGAGATCAGTGCCTGCATCCTTGCAGTGAGCCACAATACTGCTGTTAACAGCACAGGACAGCAACCTGGGGCTTAAGGACAGCACACAAAGGCTTGAGATCAGTTCTCTCACCGCAGATTGCCTGGCCTCTGCTCTCAGCCAAGTGGTCTGAGAGACCAAGCACCTTTCCCAGGATCATCTGGACAATTTAACGGGGCTTTGACTTCTGTCTCTGATGTGGCTGTTGCAGTGCCCTTACAGATTGAAAATTCTTATTAATTAATTCCTGCAAGCATTTGGTATTTACTTCTTTAAACAGGTAAAATGCTATCACGGGCTTGAAAATGCTCTGTCAAAGTTGTGGATGTGCTATCAGACTGTAGTTGGAAACACATTTACATTTCACACAGCTAAACCTCTACCTCAGGAATATTTAGATGTCCTACCCATCCTTGGAGCATTTAAAATGGTGACAAGACTCAAATAAGTCAATGTAAAATGGTCTTTTTCTCCTGATAGGGCAGCAAAGACAGCAAAGCTCCATTCTGTTGGAGGACCACTGCATGGGTACACAGGATGCACTCAGCAGCAAGAATTCTGGATTTTATTTTCTGCTCAACAGATTTTTGGCTGGTAGTGACGTATTGGGCAGTCATTTTACCAGTTAGTGCTTCAGTTTCTTCTTTTTTTTAAGCACTGTTAAATTAATTTTTTTCTCCCTTTAAGGTTACACTTTTCAGGGCAAAGACTCTTTTACTCTGCACTGGAGCTCTATTCAACAAAGCACCAAATCCATTCGGGACCTTGCTGCACTAATGTAACACAAACCAGTCAGATTAGAAACAAAAAGTACTGGGTTCTGAAAACACATGTTTTTCAGGCTGCAGAGTTTAGTCAGGCACTAAGAGTAAAGCTGTTGAATAGCATATTTAAGACTCAGATGGAAAACAGAAACTTCCCCAGCCACAAGTTGTACAAGACAATATACATAACCCATTGAAAGGAAAAATAGACTGCCTTTATCATATTAATGATGATTTATAAAAGCAGATGTTCCAGAACCCAACAAACATTTCATTTCACTTCTATTTATTTATACAGAGCTTTAATAATGGCTTGTTATATTCTTGATTATTTTTTGCCTTCACATCCATTTCTGTTCCTCTTATTATTTTAATCATAATAGGCAGTTTTAGGCCTGGTATCTCCCTGATTAAATGGCTCTGGGGTTCCTTCCTAGACAAGGAGGTTCGAGGAAAAAAAATCCATTCTGGAAATAGCATCACAGCAATGCTATCTGTAAGCATCCCCAGAATTATTCTGCTGGTTATTTAATTAGCTCAGACAAAGGTTGCAGAGTGCACAGAAATCTATCAAGGGATCTGCAGTAATATTTGGAGATCATTTCTTTTACTGCTTCATCATTAATGTTTTATGTACTCTTGCAATTGATAGAAGCAATAAAACATTTCTGAAAAATATATAAGAAATAAAAAACCTAATATACATGAAATAAAACATCATCTGAAATTCCAGTAGCACAGCACCCATGGCATCATTTAACAGTTTGCTAGGTCTGGTGTACAGACTACACTGCATCATGACAAAGTACTTAGATCTAAATACATTTCCCATATTTATCCCTGGTGGAAAATCTAAATGGAACTTTTTGAGTGAGAATGAATATATCACTGTTTCATTTACAACACTTGTATCTTCTTGCTTCTCAAGAGTTTCTCTGAACATGAACCTGGACTGTTACATAAAATAAAGAAAAATGTTTCACTAAGATCTATCTCAAGTCAAGAAACAGTTATGGTTGTAATTATATACTGCCACTGGTATATATACTGCTATATATTATTATCTGTTGAAATAGTTCAGCATTACCCACAGTTCAATTGGCCTGAACAGAAATCTTGAATATGGCAAAAAGCAAAATTTTCTGTTTCTTAACCAACGCTCAAAGTTCAAGTCTTTCTGCAGGATCCTTCTGCAGTCCTCACAGTCAAGAAAACAGGAAGAAGATGCATTATTTTAATGGCATATCTTTCTCTTCAGGTTTTGGAGAAAAGACCAAAGCGTCCAGCACTGGGGTAGTTAAACGGCTCATTTCATTTTAAAAGAGTCTCTCCATGGACATGGTTGGTTCTGGGTGAAGAAGAAGTGAATCTGATCAGTAGGATCTTTATTTCCAGGTTAGCACACCCCAGAGAGAGCCCAGTATAGTTCTTAGTTTCTAGGCTAAGTTCACAGCTAGTAAAGGCCCATCAATCTTTCTATTTGAATTTGTTGTCATTAAAATACTATAAATATAGAATCCAGCTTGGCTTTTTTAAGGAAACATATGTCTTGATTAATTTTATTTTTAAGAATATAGTTGAGGGATAATACATGCTAAGCTCAGCATCACCAAATGATGTGCTGCTAAGGTAGTTATGAAACTTTTGCCAGTAAGCCTGCATAGTTTAAAAATAGTTCAATCAAACAACTAACATCATATACAGTAACCAAAATGAACAAATGACAGAATGGACAACTTTTGTTGTCCTAGGAATTCAAAGCATATTCTACAATCACAGCAGGAAAAGTAGGAAAAGTTAAATAGTGCATTATGATAATTAAGTCAGCTAATGGTACACACATGAGCAGTGATGTCACATCAGCAGTGTCATGACTTTGCAAGATAGCAGGAACAGAATGAATCTCTTGTCAAGACTCTTTAAACACAACATATTTGACAATAATCAGTCATTTTCTGCATCAACAATCAGCAGCCTCAGTTACATTCAAGACTTTTCTCATGCTTATCCCAATGCCAAGTCCCTGGTGGCAGCCAGTATTCCTGCTCCCACATATAAACCAAACAAAAGCCAATACGTGCATGCAGAGTGAGCTCTTTACCCTGCCTCTGACATCAATGCTACTTTTCTTACACATTATGCCCCTTTTTTTTTTTTTTTCTTTAAAGTAGAAGCCAGCTGTTGAAATCTGGACTGAATTCATCTACAGTGTGAAAGATCATGTCAAGTGCAGGCAATGACTCACGCCAGGAAGAAGGACACTGTGATTTCCCAACTATCTGATCTGATGGTTTTAGGCAAATGACTGATGTTAGATATTGGATTATGTATTTTTGAAAGTCTGCCATAACCGAGTGTAGCTAGAAACCGAGGACACAGTTGAGTAAGGACATATGGAAAAGGTCTTTGTGCTCATTCTCTCTGGAAATATCATAGCAGAAAAACATGGAGGAGAAAGAGATTATGCTTTTTTTCAGTGGAATCTCTTTGCATTTGGTAAAAAAAGTCCATGGCATTCAAAACTGGGCCTTATAGGTACTTTCGATTTCTTTTTAAAAGCTGCTTCAAGGGAAGAACATGAATCCATATACAGCAGAGCAGAAAAAGAAGAATTCACTTTTTGGCTATAGCTGACACTGCTGCAGGAGAAGCCTGGTGTTGGGGCTATTAGGAGGAGACCTGGGTTATTGGGTTACTTTCCTGTGCCATTACTCTTCTGTTGTTACACCACAACCTGCACACAAGTTTTGTGCACAGCCTTAGGCAACTCCTTGTGCTCCCCTGTGCCTTTACTGCCATCTATATCTTGAGAACGATAGCACTTTACTTTGTCACAGAGATGTCACAAACCCTTAAAAGATAGACATGGATTTGTTTATTGGAGCTATGGGTTTGCTGCAAGTACCTGAGAGAGGTCGTCAGAGGAATTCAGTGCTCTGTGGACATTCTGCCACTGCAAGTCACTAACAGTGACTCTGAGACAGAGAGGGACTTAAATGGCTTTGTCACTGTCAGAAAGTGAGAACACAGGTGAAACCTTTTTTCTGCACTAATACCAGGGCTCTGTGGAAAAGAGAAAGGAGAGAGAGAGTCCAAAATAAAGCCATCCTGCAGGAGAAGGAGATGTGGCCTAAATTTCTTGCATTTTCTTTATAGAAAAATACAGAAAAGTTTGCCTAATTCAAAACATTACAGTGACATCAAGGGATCATAGCCACATGGTCTCTAGGACAGACAGGGCAGTACCACCATCCTGGAGATCAGTTCTCATTGTGCCTTGATGAAATATTTTAAGTTCATTCAATTCACAGCAAAACACCTGAACTGGCTGAGAGAGCTCGAGGCACTGCAATCACAAAATCTCCTGTTATAAATTTGCAGTGAAGATAACTTAGCCTCCCCTAGTTTACAAGTCTTAATATCCATGTCCCAAAATAAAGCAAATACAAGAAACCAACAAAAATCACTGGTATTGAAAGGCAGCAGTAAGGAGTTTACAAGTAAATCAAATAATCTTATCCCAGTGTATTTATGTGCTCATGCATCTGTGCTTTATTTATCTGTAACTCTTCACAATCCAGAAAAAGTATAGGCTTTGTCTAGTTGAAGGGACTGGTTTATCTCTGCTCCTGACCCTTTAATTTGTCATCTAGCCAGCTTCCCCTTGGTGAGAATGTTTCTGGCACTCCAAGTCTGCAGTTAACTTAATAAGGAATGTAAGCACAGTTAGATAAATTAATTTCAAGGTCAAGCACACTGACAATGGAAAATGGATGCAAGTAGCAGGTAATAGAGGAAAATTCGCATGCATACTGATACACTGTTAAAGGCAGATGTTACTAGATAATTTAATCTCAAATGTAACTGATGTTTTCAGTTGCCCTTTTCCATTAAAAGAATTGTACCAGATACAAAAATCAAAGATTATTCAAAGAATTAAGATATGAAAAGCATGTTAGATCACTAAACTCCAATTAGTTAAATTAAATTGTATACCATTATCTACCTGTAGTTTTATTGGTAGCTAGCATTAGCACTCAGCTTGAGCAATAATAAAATTAGAGAATAATACTTTAATTGAATTGCACTTAAAAGGATCATGCTGACAAATGTGATTGTATCTGGCTGTAATGCACACCTTTTCCAACGATCATTAAATACAATGAAATGAAAGTCACAGGATGTTGACAGCTCCTCTGAAATAATCTGTGAACCATGCTGTATCTCGCAGTTCCTAATCAATTTAGAGAAGCCTCATTAAGGCTTTGCACTAAAGAACACTTAAAAATCAAAACAAATTACAACATGTTATGGATAACCAGATAATCGTATCGATACAACAAGGATGTATTGTATTGCAACAATTCATTTCCTTTGTAAGAAGAGTTTGCCATGGATGATTTAAGAATTGTTATTCATAACTGCAATCAGCCAGCCCTAATGTCAAGTTTTTTCATCTTTGCTCATAATAAACATTTCTTATGCTGTGTCTTCACTGTATTCTAGATCTAATACTGGACTCTATGATCCTATTCCTGTTAATTATTTGTGTGTCTCTGTGTATATTTGTTTCTCTCCTGTGCTGTTTTTGCCTCTCTCTGGAGTATGCAAAAACAATGATGTGTGATTCTGGGAACAAATTAGACATTATCAGATACCCCTGTGAATATTTCTCGGTAATTTTTGTTCCCCATGAGTAAGTACTTTGTTGCTGGATTATTTAACAGCCAATAACTCACCCTCACTCTCTCCTACCTTCGGTGGCTGTTTCCTCTTTATATGGCAGCTAATACAAAATAGTGTACCTTGATGTAACACTTACACATAAGCAATTTGAGCTGGGTAATTTAGCAGATTAATGAGACCAGCCAACAGGCATTTAAAACTGAGACATATCTGTGGCACTCCTTCTTGATCTACTTAGTCAACATGGACTTGGCCAGTCACCTTTCCCAGTGGACTCATCTCAGTCACATGATAAATCATTCTGACTCAAATATTTCTTTTTAAAGATTCCCCCTCAGCCTTAGTTGATAAAAGTCCCAGGCATCAGATGGAGTGCATGGAACAAGATACAAAACTCCTTTCCTGCAACATGGACATTATATTTAGTCACTTACTCTTGCTGTTGATTAATGTTCCTTTAGCTTTGAGCCTTTGAGGGATTGTTATAGTGTGACTTCTGCTCTCAACAAAGCATAAAATTGGATAACACTAAAGAGACACTACATAATACTATTCTGTTTTCTCTCCATTGGACTGATTTGCATGGGCCACTCCGGACTGACATGGGAACAGACTTTAAAATGCAACAGTAGATTAAGACAGAATATGATACTGATGTTAAATACAATTTATAAAACAGAGGTTAAGCTATCTGAAGAAATATGGCTTTAATAAATGCATGCTGTTTCTTCTGTTCTCTTTCTGCATGAAAAGCAAAGCAGGATTCCAGACAACATATGGATTTCCACATAGTATTTAAAACAGTTTTTCATGTTTGCCCAAGGTATACGGAGTGGCTCTTACACACACAGTATACTGCTCAGCAAAGGCACAGCGAGTCCATAAACATTGGAGAGGGTTAGAGAGTTAAACATAAAGACAGCAGAGCCAATAATTGACCAGAGGTAACACCAGTTAAAGTTAATATTATTGGCATCATGGGAGTTAAATATTCACGCCAGAACCCTTTTGCAAACAGTGAAAAGCAGAAACAAAAGACAACCCAAACATCTCCTGATGTTCTTCTCCAGGCGTGCAAGGAGGCTTTGGGCAGTGAAAAAAAAAATCTTAATCCTAAGGATCTGATCAACTCCCACTGCTGTCACCCTCTTCCACAGAGGGATGCACATTTGCGTCCCTGCAGTTTGGAGAGGATGAGCCCTTTCAATGCGTTAGCTCAGTGAGTGAGGGTGTGAGTTCACCTGGGATACCCTTGAAAACCATTTTCTTGACCTCCCCACCCCTCTTGCTCCCATGCTGTACCTGCTCTGACTATTTTCACTGCCTGACCTCCTCCATCATAACACATTACACACCTATTTCCATAATCTGGCAGACCCAAGGTTTCATCCTGCACTTACTCTTACCTCTGACAGCCAGGGTAAACACCACTAACTGAGCTGAAGTCATGACATGGAGATCAGTGTGTTTTGGATGTGCTCAGCTGGGTGGCCAGTGCACAGCAGGAAGCTGTGTCCTTCCACCTGGGACTGTCACCTCTGCCCCTGCAGAAGGTGCCTTAAAAGAGGGGCCATTGCTTCTAGTGCATAGACTCACACTTAATTTTTACTTTTCCCAGGCATAAGTGGC
Organism: Pachycephala philippinensis; assembly: GCA_013397055.1. Taxonomy (NCBI): domain Eukaryota; kingdom Metazoa; phylum Chordata; class Aves; order Passeriformes; genus Pachycephala; species Pachycephala philippinensis. The sequence continues at coordinate 464,041 of VWZT01009984.1, forward strand.
ACTGGATGCTAAATGGAGGTAGGACTGGAAACACACAACTTGCGTATAAGTCTTACAAAAAAAAAGAAAGCCTAAAGACAAAAACAGATTCTGGGAGCACAAACAGTTGTATGCCACCAGCAGTAGGTCTCTTTCTCATTATTTCAGGAGAAGTCTCCAAGCTCATCCTCCGGTGAGGTCTTGAAGGGCTCATGTTGTGGAAATCAATGTCTATTTACAAACATCTGCACTCTAAAGAAATATAACCATCTACTGCAACTCAGGGGGACAAGAACAGCTACTCGAGATTGGGAGAAAAAATGTGGAAAGCTCAGCAGGGTAAGGGAAGGAATCTGCTGTGTCAAGCATCTTGCTCCACTTCACTATATGGAGCACTCCTTACATAACCCAGCAATTAATTAGAAACAACACACATTTGTGGTTCCCCTTGAGGAAACGAAAAATAACTAATGTACATGTGCAATAACTTTCCTTTTAGCAAGAAATTTCATCAGGCTGTTTCTGTTTTGAACCAAAATGCAGTGTGTGCATCAGATGGCAACAGCTCTGAAAGTGGTGAGTCCGGACCCAGTAACAAACGGGCTTTGAACATGTTTATGAACAGCAATCCTGTCAATATTTCAAGGCCTGTATTAGAGAGTGAATGATGACAATGCCTGCCAGAAAACACATAAAGAAAAAAGGAGCCGGGCCCCATGGATTTTCTGTCATCTCAGTGCCTGTTATCACCAGTGCAGTGCCACGCACACCCCTCCCACGGGCCCCTCTCCCCTGAACCTCGTGACAGAACTTTTGAGTTTTTTCAGATTCAGTGGGGAGCCCACAAGGGCGAGGGCTGTGTAATGCCCCCCTCCAAAGGAGGGCCTACCCAAGGCATTTCTGTCCTCCCTCAGTGTGTGTCCCCCCCCAGAATTAGCAGCCATTTAGCAGGCACAGGTGGAATTCATCCCATACACACAGTGTCTGCCCATGTGGAATTGAGCCCATGCACACAGTGCCTCTTCACACGCACCATTTTGGTTCACAGAAGGCTGAGTTATGATGTCTGCTAGTCCTTGACCATTACACAACGCCAATTCTAAGCACAAACTCTAGACAGAAATCAACACTTAGGTAACCAGTACGGCCAAACACAAGTTTTCAAAAGCCTTAGATAATGATAACTAACAAGAAAGAGATTTGACATTTATTTCTGCATTCTCACTGACTGCTTTTGTAAAAACCCTTAGCGTTCACCCTAACCACAATTTGAAATCTCTCTCTGCAACCATGAAGGCTAAGAAGTTTATTTTATAAATGGAAAGGCTATCACATTTTTACCTATTTTCAGAAATAAAAATACTAAGAAAAACCACCAAGTCTTCACAGATTTCCACTAAGATCACCACAGCTGGCAATGCTGAACAATTCTAGAGCTGCAAATTAAGCTAGGCCTTGGCTCCAGGCTTGCCTCTGGTATGACCTGGTATGTTTATGTCGCAGAAAAGCCAGACTAATACAGGCCACGAGTTTCATGAGATGGGCTGTGTGCTCTTCATACCCCTCCATGTGGGACACTGACAGTCCTAGAGGTCATTTTAAGCTCAAATCCATTTGTAAGACCCATAACTTAGCAGAGAACTGTTCTGAACTGTTCACAACTTTTCTCTGAGAAAAACCTTCCCTTTCGAAGAGGTTAAAAACATATGTCTGAAATATAATCATACACATTTTTCATTTTTCACAATTTCCTTCTCTCTCTCACCCAACTAATTTTCAGCTTATTCCATCTCTACCCATTTTCAGCACCCAATTACCCTCCTTCTGAAGTTATTTTCCTGCTTAAATGATGCTGGAATAATATTAATTTTTTTTTAATTGTCAGATTACAGTTCAGATGTGAATCAAAATTGCATTAAGGGTCTGATCCTGCCACCCTTGAAATCAACTCTGGTTCCATTCAATGAAACCCAAAGGTCTTGCTCTTAGTGAGCTGTAACTCCAGGACTAGTGACCATTTATTATTCATAAGTACAGACTGGAACGGGCTGATAAATGACCCTTAACCATCCTGCTCCATTTCAAAAGGGAAAGGAACCAGAACGGACTAATTAATGACTCCAGCAATCCCAAGTCTTGCTTACCTTACCTTTGCAAGGATAGGGAGATGCCTGATGGATATAACATTTATGTAACAAAGCAATTATCTCTGTAATATGGATTGTTCCAGGATGCATTCAGTCCAGCTCAATGTAGTGGGAATGTGGAAGATGTTATCCGACACAGCATGCAAAACTGATAGATGGAGGTTTGTACTGCTTAGTTTGCCTACAAAATACAGGAAGAGATGATCTGCATGACAAACTTTGTACAAGCCAGGGTATGGGCAGCCTTTGTCACAGAGGGCTGGGCCCAGAGAGACTTGATATTCCTTTGACCTAAGTTGTGTTAAAGCAGCACTAGAAATGGTGAGACTGCTGGCCAGGATGCCAGAGACCTGCGTAAAACTTACAGCGTAAATAGCCTGAAATAACTGGAGCATCCATACCTTAGTCAATAAAAGCCTGAATCCAGAGCAGGCCTGTCTGTCTGGGTGCCTGATGAAATGTCCTGAATGAGGTTGAAGGAATCCAATAAAGTCACAAAATTACTGGTGAGAGGATGTAACTCAAAAAGACATGAATACAGAAGTCAATGGCTAAGAGAAGCCTCCAGGGACTCAAACAGGCTGCAAAGAAGAGATTACTAAATTCAGTAAAAGAGGGGAAAAGCAAAAAGAAAGAAGCTGTGCTCTGTAGAGGACAGTAAAGCACTACTCTTAGGAGCCTGCAAAGAGCAAAGACAGCACTGAACAAAATGCAGAAACTGGAACGCCCCATGAGATGCTTGGCTGCAGGAGAAAAGCCATTATAACTTGGCAATATCTGGGAAGTGATACATGGCAGCAGCAGTTTCCAGCACAGGTGGATTGGTGTTCCAGCAGAGCACAGCTGGGTGGCCACAGCCCTGCCTCTTGCCATGGGGTGGGGGCTGCAGCGAGAGGGACCTTCCCTCTCTAAACTTTTCTGTTCATTCTGCCTGTGTCACCTGGGAAGCTTTCAGCTGGCTCTGAAAGGTGAAGATGGTGCCTTTTCTTACGGGATTTTCTCTCCGTGGGAGTGGGGAATGGCTGGTCCAGGTACACATGGCATTTGTACCCCAGCTCCCCGAGAGCCACCTTTCCACATGTGCTCCCCCCCGCCACAGTGCTCAACCAGTGAGAATGAAGCAGATAACAGTGGTGGCCCACTGCCAGTCATCTTCTTCAAGGAAATCATCTCATTAAAAGCTCTCCATGAGCCCAGTTCAATCTCAGAAATCCAAACAAAGCAGAAATGGAAACAGCGGGCAGGTCCCTCTGAAAGGTCTATGAGTGCTCCACACACCTAAGTGAACTGGGCCCATTAAGAGATGAAGAACATGGGACACTAAATTCACAGACTGTCTTGGGAAATCCTGCAGCAAGAAACTGCATCTCCTCCTGCAGACAGACCCCTGTGGACACAAAGAGCACTTCACCCTCTATTGAGCTCCATGCTGGACTGACATCTAACACAGCAGAAGTTGCAGCAAAGCAGGTCCTTTCAGAATTGCAGCAAACCTGATCAAAATGAATACTTCTGGATTTATGGCAGAGTCAGTGATAATAAACCAAAGAGGAGAGGTAGAATGATTAAAAAAAACATTCAGGAAAAAAACCAAGTACACTTTTCAGTGATCTCAGCTGTAACAACTAACACATACCAGCTGTTGCAAGGTGCAAACAAAGTCTTGGGCAGACCAATAACTTGACCAGTTCTATTCAGCTATGAACAAGCTGCACCTAAGTTGTGTGCCAGTAGATGGTGCGTTTATTTTAACCAAATAGTTACCTGAACACAATTAAAGCTCTCTTTAGCACTGCTGCTTTGTTTTGAGCCCATATTGCTTCCTGAACATGCTTCAGTTTCACCCTCTGAAGTTTCCCTTTCCTATTTCATCCCCTTGTGAAATGTCACGAAGAGGATCGCTGTGGCCAACGTGATGGGGACGTTCGGATCGTGGAGTGTAATATGCTATTCATATTTGCACTTCAAAGCATTGTGCTTTTGCAGTTAAATATAATCCCGTGCCATCTTTTATAAGAAATGCCAGGATCTTTCCTCATATGCTGGCACAATACCTCAGCTCCAGGTTTACCTCCCCTGACTTACCCAGGTCCTGATTTATCCTGACAAATGTCCATGCCCCTAAGACCAAGTGAAAGCAGCAGGAAGCCAATGGATTTCAATGTCCTCTTGACACGCAGCACTGCTTCAGAGACAACTTGGCTCAGCCTCCAGATCTTGTTTTCACAGGAGGTTTCAAGAATTTGTGAGACATCTTTTCACTTGCTTTTATGTTCTGATAGCTTGTTCAGCCCCCTTCACAATTAGACTCTGACATTTTTATGGCTCAGAGAGGCTGCATATTTTTTTTTCTTTTTTTTTAAGTAGGTCATGTGAAACATGAATGCATTGCATCAACACATCAAGGAGGCTTGGTGTGTCTCAGTTCAGGTGCTCAGCATTTGAGACCACTACTCTGCATGATACCCAGATATTACCCCCACCGGGTGCCCCTAGCTCACCCCACACTTCTTCACAGAGAGATGGAGGGAAAAGGATTCTTTCTTAGAATAATTGGCAGCTTAGAGGAAGGGGCAACAAAGATGAGCCAAGAATCTAGATCTACTCATCCATGACTGCTGCTTGTCAAAACATGACACATCTCCCACCTGACAGCCACAACAGGTCCAAAACATTTCTCCTGACACCCTGGGTACCAAATGATGAAGCTACTGACAATAGATTTCTTTTCTTCTCCTGTACCACAAAAGAACAGCCTACTTATTTCTTTACATCCAGCAGTAGCTGACTAGTGCACACTTTAAAACCCAGATTTGAAGCTGATTGGTGACCCATAAGAAGGTATGTGATTAATTCTGTAAGAAAGTTCATCAACCAATTCCTGAGAAGTACCAGCACAAAACTTGAAAGCTGAGGAACATGCTCCTGCAATGCACATTCACAACTTCAAAACACACATACTTGTTGGACCTAAAGGACCAACAACAAAATTATATGTCAAAGCACTGAACTACTTGACTCACAAACAACTAAAGCATTCTTTCAGCATACATTATATTTTGTAGGGTTAGTCTTCTCTGGCATTATATACAACAAAGTGGATATGCTCACAGGAGTTGTATCAAGCTTAGATTTCTTTTCCCGTAAATTTTGATCAGTCTAATTCTCTTGAACTTAAGGAGTGGTGGGCTGGACCCCCAAACTGAACTGAACTAAATCTCCCAAATTGACCCAGGAGACATTCTCTAGAGCAGCAGGGAAATTCATCTCTTCAAAGGTTGCATTGGGTTGTATGCTTTTGGCTTTCCTAAATTCAGCATATGGTAATTCCCATTCTTACTGTCTTGGATTAGAAGAAAAGATGCCTATGGATGACAAACCTCTCTTACTTCAGACCTACTTCTGCTCCTCTAACCCTCTCAGAAAAGAATTACAATTGCACTCATATATTATAAGGTTGGTGTCATTGAGCTTTTGAATCAGTTTGGCAGTACTGTACCTCAGAGGCAATAAGTCTGTTGTGAATTTATAGCTGACCGTACTCTCAAACGGAACAGCACTCAAAATTTAGTACTAACAGCTTCATAACTTCTCCTCTGCTTCTAAATTCACAGAGCAATTTTTCTAACCTGTTGTCCAACACAATTCTTACACTTGCAACTCTCAGTACCAGAATGCCAGGACAGACTCTTTCACTCAATTTTCTCATCACCTGCATAGTATTAGAGATTTACTTTTACCTGAAACACGTGAAAACAACAATTCTGTGACTACTCCATGGAGTGACAGATCCAGTGTGAGCATAGACATGAGATCACACTGCCAGTGCATCTTTATCTTCCAGCTGGTTTCAGTCCCAAAGGCAGCAAGAATGGAAGGAGTTTGTTCACATCTGGTTACAAAAGATTTTATAAACACACCTGATGTGACTCAGGGTTAAAAGGGTATCAATCCTGGATCTGAGAGTTCTTTACAAGTAGGTTTTTCATTCTGTTTTCTCTCAAGCAACATTTTTTTAATCAGGTGTAGCAACAAGTAGAATAAAATAGCCTCAGGATCTAGCCCTTAATGCCCAGTTAGCACACATTGGCCCTCAACTGCAATTATTTGCCTTTCCTAACTTGAGATACAAAATGTCCTGTCTGCCAAGAACAGCGCAGCACAGTTATGCCTGTCTTTGCTTGATGCAGACTGATTTTCCACTGTAGATTCATTATGTCATTGAATTCAGTCACGGGAATATTAAGATTTTCACACATGTGGGAACACATCTTGTGAATGCAAAGCTCATTTATTACAGTGATTTCTTCAGAGGCTGTAGTATGCTCATTTTATAACAAGGCTTGTAATAAAGACAGGTTCTGAACCAGTGAAAGCATGCAAATTTACCTGAAATATGAAGTTTACAGCCAAGACTGTTTATCGCTGGTAATTAGTGGGGGGGGTTTTTCCCCTTTCCCCCCCTTTTTTCTGGTGTCTTGAATCATTTAAAATATAATGTAATAAGGGAAGCTTAGGGACTTTGTAGCAGAGTGGCTTTTGATTGCTTACTCTGAACTCACTAATGACTCTGATAAGACTGAGCAATTTAAATAGAAGGGCCATCTCCAAAGCCACACTGCAAGATGTATTAACACCTTTGAATGATGCTTGCACTATTGCACTGAAGCCTGAGGAAAGAATTGGCTACACTCTCCCTGTCTAGCAGAATGAACATAATTTAGACATAAATGCTAACTTGATAATGCTATGCATTTACTGCAGCATCATAATTAGAGCACGTTTTTATTTTGGAACATAGTATTAATATGCTTAGAAAATGCAAACCCTTCGTGATTATGAAATGCTCACCCAGTTAATGCTGTTAGCCCTAATTCTGAGCACTGAAACATATAAGGAGTTTTGGTCAGATATTCACGAATCCATGCACCAAAAGAAAAATGAAAAGAAATCAGCTGCCGTTCTGAACACATATTTGTAAATCCTATTCCTTCAAAAATCAACAACTAATTATCTGGGTCAGCAGAAGAGGGAGCTACATTTTTATTAAGAAGTTTAATAACACAGAAGCTCCTTTCACTGATGTCATAGCAATGGTTGGTATTGAAATAAATAGTAATAAAAAAGAAGTCTTGTTTTAGTGAATGAGTAAGAGATGGTCTCCCTGGTGGCTTAAAAAAGAAAGCCCTGTAAAATGCTATTATAGAGTTTCCTGGAAACGTGATGAATTTAAAGTTTCAAATAAAGCAAATGTACCAATTCAAATAAATTGATCTCTCTTTTTTTGCCACATGAAAGTACTTATTAAAGATATAATTCTCTTGAGTTTTATACCTATGCTGTCATTGATATGACTACAAAGATGTTGCAATTTGGCTTAATTCTTCTACACAAAAATCAAACTCTATGTATATTTGAGTATACTCTTAATTAAGCTTATCTTAACTATTGTAATCTCAGCCTTATTTGCAGGAACAAGGCATCCAGTTATATCTTTTAAAGCACATTTTAAGGCTGTAGGGTTTTAAGGCTGGGTTTTCTGCTCAGGTTGTGCCATGTCCCTGAAGAAGACAAATACACCTGAGCATGGATTAGGAATGAAGTTGAGCACCCAGATGTTCCTCAAAAGATGGATTGCTCAAAACTGATTTCACATGCACTGTACCTGCATCCTGATGCTAATAAATACCCAGAAGTGCTGAGAGAGTGGCAGGAAAAAATCACAGACAAAAAATCAGCTCGAAGTAGGAACATGTGAACTGGTTTTTCAGGCTTTTGAAATCGTAATAAAGGAAAAGCTGATCTAAAGTTTACCCTCCAAATATGTGTCAAGGACATGTAACAAGACAAAACCAAATGCTGAAGGGTTAATTCAGTCCTACAAATCATGGGTCCATCACCTCTGTGCATGCAGAGAATGAAATTCAACTCCATTCAGAGCAGGGATCTATGCACAAGGGTCATATTTTGTTGTAAACTCCAGCTGATGAGTGGGACACATCTGCAGAGGGCTCTGCCAGTGAGCAAACCATTTACCCAGCCTGCAGCCCAGATCCACAGATTAGGGGATAAACGATGTCCAGTCAGAATACCTGACCTCTATAGAAAAAGCATGATTTTATTATTCTCTCCATACAGTCATCCACATGTGATCAGCACATTCTCCAGGGCCAGACAATGTGGTGTGCAGGCAGCACAAGCACAGGCACCATGAGCTGCTATGTGCAAACCACCTGGGCACGGAGCCGGGGGCTGCCCTGGCCCACTCGCCTCTGCCGGACCCACGGTGCTGGTGTAACCCCTGGGATGCTTCCATCCCACTTCCAAAGGGTTTTTATGCACAGACACCGCACTGCCCACAGGCACTGCAGCTCCAGGCTGGACTGGGGCATGCCCGAGGCTGTGCCCCAGATAAGAGCCCTGCTGCAAACAGCTGCAGCGGGGAGACAGGCAGAAACCAGCTGTATCGGTGTTACTAGGGACTTTCCATTATCTGCAGTGTTCCAGCTCTGCTTTACCTCATGAAACAAAGCTGGCTGTGTTGCTAACCCTCAGCATTGAAAAACCATAAAACAGGAGTCACACGCATAAATCACACCTAAATGCTCTGGGTGGGTGAGCCTTTAAAGTTCCTTTTCCAGGCTCTTCTCCATAACCGTAAGAACGAAAACTTCTCTTTCTACATGAAAATTGAGATACTTTTCTCACCATTGGAATCCGCGAGCTAGAAATTTAAGCAAATAATGTAAGACTGGAGATGAACTCTTGAAGGCTGATGACACTGTGCAGTGGTTTCTGGCAGCCTGTGGGAGAGACCAGGTGTGAAGCCCTGTGATGTCCTTTGGGGAGCAGACCTTAAGTCCCCTTTATGCTGGGGTTTGTGTGCACCACCAAAAGTATGAGTCTGAACTTTGCATCTGCACATGACACCCAGCACTAGCCCAGAGGGTCTAGTCTGGAGGTCAGCCAAGCTTGGACACAGATTCCTTTGTGAAGCATATTGTGTTTATTTTGTCTACCCTACCTTCATCTCGTTCTCATGCGATTGAGAAAAACCCTCCCACTATACTGATTTTAAAACGGCTCTGTAATGGAGCCTGTAATTTATCAAAGGGTCCGATTAATAACTCCTCTTTGTTGTCCTGGGAAACCATCCCTTCAGAAAGTCAAGAAACATATCCCACAATGTATGAAGCTCTAACACTTGTAAGTAAATGGTCGTCTTTTGGGTATGCATCTGGGTCATTACATAAACCAAGCACAAGCAACACAATAGGGCCAATGCCTTATTGTCTATGGGATACTTTTAGGCAAATGTTTCAGCTGCAGATGGTAAATACAGCTTCAAAGCATAATGATATCTAACTGTGAAATAGCTGAGTCAGGTGCATTTACTAAAGCGGGGTGAGCCAAACACTAATTACAGTGCGGTTGCACCAAGATCAGCGTTACATCTGACATATTTTAAAAGCAGGCGTAAACCAGTGCCAAATGAATTTGATGAACTTCCATGAGCTTCATCCATAGGCATTTTATTGTGGCTAAAGAAGAAAATTGCAAGAGATACAGAACACATTAGAAGATATGCTTCTCATTTCTGAGAATCAGCACCACGTTTTCCTGGAGCTCTGACTAAGTGGGTGAAAAGTTTAGTCACTCACAGGTGTTTTCTGCCATCTGTCAACAGCTGATTATTGCAAACCTGTTTACTCAGACTAGTGCTGTGAAAGAGAACTCGCTATCTTTGCTCAATCTCTTTATACAGCTCCTGAACATCTTCCCCCAGAACCAAACTGCCCCAGGGCTTTGGGAAATTGCAATCCACATCCCCAGATGAGCTTCACAGCTGGCCCCTACCTCTATGAAGTTCCCAAACTTCAATTCTGGCTCAGAGTCCTGAATTTGGAGATTTAATTATAGCACTGTCATTCAGAGGGAAGTCTTCACAGGCTGGGGTATTGCCATTACTTGCCAGATGCATCCACACCCTGGTACAGATTACATACATTACTGACCTCAGCTGAACCATGAGAACAATAAGGCTGGCCCTGGTCAGGAATCTTCTGACAAAACCTGGTTTCACTAGAAGAGGCAGGTGAGAATCTAACGTGTTTCGCAGCTATTTGCTGCATGCAGAGCTCCAGACAATCACCAGCAGGCTCTGGTTGCTCCAGCCAGCCCGGCAGGGCCCCCCCTGCCCACCCCTGGCAACTCTCAGGGTATGACCACAGTCCAAGGTCCATCAGCCTATGGACAAAGCCAGGGCAGGCCCAAGATGTAAGCTAATTTCTATCTGAACTGGAAGAGAACTTCAGCTCGTGCCAAGGAGTTTTTGGAGGACACAGGAGCAGGTCCAGAGCCAGTTTGCAGCAGAATGCAGCTCTCTGCATGGCCTCCTGCTGCCATGGGTGGAGTTGGACCAGAATGTTTTTACTTACACTTGTAAATACAGACCACTTAAAAACCTTCCTTAGCAGATTGCTAACCTGGCCATAAAAATGCAGCCTGCTGTGTCTGACCATCAGCACTGGGTTATTCTAATATGGGTAGGATTTTATTAAGTTTCTTATCTTTTCTTTTCTATAAGTTTCTTTTTACAAATATTTATCAATACAAATTGTTGTAAAGAGCATCTCTAACTATTAATAGCATCTTTTTATCTATGACCTTCAAAGAGGGCATTCAGCCCTTTCCTCTTAAGTACAGGCACCGCAGGGTTTGTTTCAATCTGATTACGTCTCTTTAGGTAGAGAAATTCTAATCTTGCTCAAGCATTTTGCAGAGTGAAAGCGGTGATATGCTGGCCTTCAGCTCTGCCAGAAGATATACATGCTAAATCTAGCAGTTTACAGGATTTTGGTCTCTCTGCCTCCCTGAATCACTTTTCTCATCAACAGCATTAGAGAAAGTTAGCCATGAATGAACAAAAAGCAGGAAAATGCCTGACATCAGATCATCCCAGTGTTAGAAACCAAGGTTCAGCATCACTGCACCTTCCCATACAGCACTATCCCATTAGGAATACTTTCATTTGATTAGACTGATCCATTGGCTCCTAGTCCATATTACTTAACCCTCAAACCATTATGCCCTATTGAAAATAATTGGTAATGACAGTTTCAGGTTTAATATTTAATACAGTGGTTAAATGGAGCCGTACTGTTTGTGGTTATAGTTTCCATTGACTAATAAGCAAGTCAGAGAGCAAAATGCATTTTTCTTCAGCTGTTACATTAGCAGAAAGCTAAACACCACATTACTCATAATAGCCTTAAACATTTTTGGAGAAATAGCTGCCAAAGCCAAGTCAAATATTACATTGATTTGTGGTTCACTTGTTTTCCTTTTTATTACTGGAGGACTGTCTTTTTAGGAGCTCTAAGGAATGCTGCAAGGTGGATGGATGCACTGAAAGTAATTTCTTTGCACGTCAGGCTAACTTTCCAACTCCCCTTCCTGCAGTGCCTTGTGCACGGGCTCCTCCTGCCTGCACAGCTGCAGGGGCAGGGAGCAAGCAGAGTCCTCTGGCTCCTGCTGCCCATCCCCACAGCAGCTCCTCTGCCCTCAGCCACGCCAGCACCACCCTCCGTGGGGTTTGCTCTGTGCCAGCCACCTGGGCTGGCTTAGAAAATGAGATGGGACCATCCTCACCCAACCAACACCACTATCTCAGAGGAGAAGTCTTCTGCACTTTGCTCCCTTTTCTGCACAACAGAGGAGGGAGGTTCTGGAAGAGCAGAGCTTGAGCAGCTGTGAGATATCTAAAAGTAATGACAAACATTTGGAAGTTTGTCCTGCAAGGGCTCACCCACCTGTACAAATTTTGGGTCAGGTTACCTGGTGTCTTGCCAGTAGCTTCAAAAGAGCTTTATTTATTTACTCTAGCCAAGAATTTGGCGCTCTATTTTTTAATCTGCCCACATCTTTCACCTCCTCCTGAAGCGCTTGTTCTCCCAGGGCTTTTTTTTTTTTTGCCATTAACACTCCCAGTTCTGGATGATTATTACATTAACAGGGATTCCAGATGAGGGTGGGGCTCACTCCCAGCAAATTAGTCAGTGTGGATCTCCACTCCTCCATGGCTTGGTTCCCACCAGTATCTGAGCAGGCTTGTACATATTGCAACTGTTGCTGTGATTTACTGGAAAGAGACCCCTTATGTGTCATTCATAAGCTGACTGGATGAGGCAGAAATGGCAACCAAGAACTTGAATTGCAGAAAGGAAACCAACATTCACTAACCTGGTTCTGTATTTTACCAGTGCCAGATGCTGCTTCTGCAAACCTTTCCTGCTTGCTCCTATGAGCTGAGCTTTTGTATAGTCCCTTGAGTGTGGGAGACTCAAAAGACTCTAGACACAATCAGAAGGACACTTCAAGAACTAGATCCTTCAAAGGGTTGAGTACCTTCCCAGATGTGCTAGCTGCCCATCTCTGTAATTTTATTTGGGATCTATAAAGCACTCAGCCTCGGACTCTGAATTCTTAGAAAAGGATTTGCTAGTACGAAAAAATTAGTCTTGGAATTTGGTCTTAAAAATTCTTCACCACATTGAGACAGAGATGATTTGAGAAGGCCCACAGCACCATGATTTGAGGATGCCCATGCATCCTTTTGGAGATGAGGCCCCTAATTCCACAGCTCACACTTGAACTGAAGCTCAGATATATTGAGACATAACTCACACTGCTTACAACAGAACTCATCCCACCTCTAATATAAGAGTACATTCAGATGAACTTCCTGAACCAGACGGTCAAGCCAGGTTAGCTTCACAGATCCTAAGGTGGGAGAGAAAGTGATTTACTGTCATTGAAACTTCTGAGGTCACACATTATAACAGAAAGATAATTTACCAAAAAGGGAAATAAGATTACTGGGTGGACTCAATGCTTAAAATGGACTTAGCATTGGTTTTGAACTTATTTAGATGCATGACGGAGAAACACAGCTTAGTTTCCATTTATAAATGTCCAAAATGACAACCTGAATTTAGACAAGTGCCTGACTTGACCAGTGCCAGGCTGACCTTATTGGTAACAGAAGGACCATATTCTTAGCTGAAATGCACGAACAGCACAGGCAGATGTCAGGCCACCTGCCCCAGGCGACCGCAGGCTGGCTGGACAAAGCCAAGATGGAGAAATTACTATTAAATCCCTCTGGTGTTCATTTGGGGCATTATTCTCCCATATATACCTGTGCCTAACCAGTGATGTCCACAGACTCCCACGGGGATAGCATTTTGAATTTATTTTTCCCTGATATCAAACAACAAATAGCCCTACCTAGAATTCTCAAGAAGGAAAGTAAGAGACTATAGTTTGAGACTACTCCTGCAGTACCAAACACACTTATTGCGGGTTGAGATAGTTCCTAATAGATTTCTTCTAAACTTCTTCTAGGTGGACATAGAGCCATATAATTTAATAGCAGGGATTGAAAGGGAAAAGGCAATGTGAGAAGCCACCAATATTTCTCTTTGAGAAGTGTTCAGAAATCAGTTGCAGTTGCTTCCCTGAATTTTGCCAGAAATTGAGGTTTTTGTCAACTGCCCCACGGTGTGTCACCCCCAAGGAAGCCAAGTGAGGGAAGAGGGGTGAAGGCTGCACTCCCCTAGGCAAGCTGCATGGGATCAGTGCCTTCAGTGGCACGTCCTCTTCCCGCTGCTCCCTGTTTGCTATCAGCACCTGTGATAACACAAGTGCTTCCGTGGCACCAAGCACAGCAGCAGCAGCAGCAGGGGTGACCAGCTCCTCTTCAGGCAGGCCCAGTTTCCCCAGGCTTGCCGGAGAGCTTCTGAAAACTGCATGTAGTTAGTAACTTGTTTCTTAAGAACTGCCCCAATACAAAGCCATGTAAAAGAGATTCAGCCAAGAACTGAAATCACTACTAAGTATAAATTATTTTATCTTTCATTTTTACCTATTCACAGAGGGAAATGCACCTTGTGCACCATACAAATCCAATTTAAGCTTTGAGAATAGACTCTAAGTAGGACTTAAGTAGTATAGAGGCCGTTAGGCTGACCCTCTACACTGGGGTTAATTTCATCCAAAAGCTTTTCCAAGAGATAAGGAAACAATCTTTCATGTACAAAGTGCTTGAGGAAACCAAGAAACAGTAAAAGAATCTGCCTAGTTTGAGAGCTTTGTATCTCACCTCAACACTCAATAGACAGATGTGTTGTGTTGATGTACTGTAGATTATACCTTACCCAAACGGCGAAGTTAAAAGAAAACAGGATCCCTTGACACTGTCTTAGACAACCCATAATACAGCACTATCATTAAACGAAGTTTACAAAAGGCTTCTATTTACATGTCTGCAGAAAATAGACCAGGGCACAGGATGCTGACTGCAGTGTAAATGTTAACTGAGGGACTGCACGGCACTCGCTGCGCTGCGGAAAACCCAGGGCAAACAGAGGGAGGAGAAAACACAGCCCAAGGCAGCCCTGAATCCCAACAGCAGGCTGGCTTTCAGTGGAAAACAACTCCACCACGCTACAGGAACGGAGGGCAAGAGCAGGATTAATGGGAAGTATCTGGCAGTTTAAAAGATGGCTGTGAAAAGGCAGCTCAATGCTGAAAGAACAAGAGACAGGACTAGACATAAATTGGCCTCTTTGCTGCCAGCCTCCAGAAAAAGTCTCTAGAACTGGTGGTCAGAAGACATGGCAAGGCAGATCTGTACCTTGGGAATGAAATGTTGTTTTCGTGGGAAAATCTCACTGTTGTAAACACCTGGGCCAACCTTTATATGTGTGGAGAAGTCTATGGTGTTCATGTTGGAAAGGTGGGGCTTCTCTATGGGCAAGTGGATCCACATGTGTTTTGCTTTTGGAGATGTTTGGAATTGGGAAGGGAGAAAGAATTCCTAGTTCTAAACAACCGTATTGATAAAGAAGAAGAAAATACCTTTCAGCAGGAAATAGATTAATTCAGGTGTATTAACTGCTTTTAATTTCAATAACAAAAAATGCAAAAGAAGAAAATATCTCAGAATAGTATTGGTGAGCAGAATATGACCAGCAAGGATCAAGACACCAAGCTTAGATTATTTACAGACCAAAGTTATTTTGGGCAGGGCTATGTCCTTATTTTCTCTTGCTTCCAAAAACATTTCCAGTAAGGCTGTGCATAAGGACCCCTGTCAAGGTGAATGCTATTTGGGACTTCACTGTTTGTAACCAACTGCCTTTACCCACACACTCAAATAACCCTAAAATGACCTCTATTCATGACTAATCTAGGGCTGAATTGAAAGGACTGCTCTTGAGAAAAACCTCTGCATCTCACAGCAAGAGGCAGTGCCAGCCTGTGCTTCCCCCCACTCAGGGTGGCTGGGCCACTCGCAGCTGCTGCAGCTCTTGTCTCCATGTACTATACGGAAGTTCGTAATGCTCAGGTTTGTCCTACACACAGGAGTTACCAGAATTTGACCCATTTGCAAGTCAAGACATCACTGTGAGAGGTCAAATTCAACATTCTATTCTATTATGTAGCTATTAAGACGCAGCCCTGCAAAGATCTGCTGTGAACAGCTTCCCTCAGAGGAGCACTTCCCTGCAAGGCCTTTGCATCCCAGACGTGCTGTGTCACACGTGCTCTGGTATCATGTGTAGCCACACATTGTCATTAACCACCCTTTAGTAGGTAATAGGGTGAAACATATCAGTGAACCATAAACCCAGACTGATTTAGAAGATAAATTGTAATGGCCCAGAAGTAGCTGTTACAGCCTTTCCTGTCAATACTTCACCTTTAAAAAAATTCCCTAAATACTTACTAATACTACCAGATGTAATGGCTGTCAATAACATTTACTTTAAATAGTCCCCAAACACATTACATAACCTGCATTTAAAAAGTCCATCTTGCCAATATTTGAAGGAAGTGCAGCAAGCTACCCTGTCACCTCTGGTGAGTTCCTGGGAGCAATGCTGCTCTTGGCTTTTCCACATTAACCCTTCACTGCCTGACCTGCCTCCTTCTGAAAGTTAAGGTGAGGATGAGAGAGGCAGAACTTGGGGAGATGTGTCGGGTTCAGTGGCAGAGCCAGTGTCTGCTGTTCCTGCTCCCTCCTCTACAAACAAGGGCAATTATCAAGCAGCACCATTTTGGTGATGGAGGCTGCAGTGTGGGCACACAGATGGCAATGAGTCAGGAATTCAGTCCCACTGGGGTGGGAATGAGTGGGAAGGAGCAGCCCAGTGGGCTAGAGACCCCTCATGGCAGTTTCTTGGCTCAGTAATGTTACACTGCTGTGTCTGCTAAGGACAGCAGCAAACCTGCATGGAGGCTCTGCCCTTGCTTTGTCCCATCTCTCAGACCATGGTTTTGTGTTTTAAACACCAGCACGGCAGTGCTAACACACAGAAGTCACATGCTGGCAGCTGGCTGATCTGAGCATGGATGCAGCCCTGTGTGCATTACCACTGCTGAAGGTTACTGTTGGTTAGGAGGGCAAATGAGTGGCACATACTGTGATTACGCAAAATAGGGATCAGGATAATTACTGGATTGCTTCAAGAGGGAGGCAGGAAGAATCATTTGTCACATCACAAGCCTTAACTGTCAGTGTTAATTACAGGTATTTATGTCTGCCACTGCTGGGATTAGCCAAGTAAGCACAGTATGATGAAGAAGGGCATTGCTGAGGGAAGTGGAATCATGTTCCTTGGGGCAACAGCAGAGCCATGGGATAATCACAAGTGTCTTCCAGGTGTCATCCACCTCATCCACCTCCTGTGCCTCTCTGGCAAAGCAACACTTTGCAGTTCTGTATGTCAACAGCACTGAGCAGAAAATAACTTAGCTGAGACATCTGCAATTTTTAGATTTTACTCAAGCAGGGTCAATGCTCCACAGTCTCCAAAGAAAGGGATGATACCAGACCTGTGAAAAAAGTGGGCCTATGTATAAACATTCTACATTCAAAAGAAATCATATGTCTAATCCTTCTGTTGGGAGCCAAGATCTAGACTTCTAGAGTGTTTAAGGGCCTGGGCCAATGTAGTCGTAAAGAGTAAAGTCCTCTAAATTTTTAGTGCAGCTGTTTCAAACTCATCCAGATGTGGTATCAGGTATGGGAGGGCACAGCAGGAATAAAATCACACTCATGCCTGGATCTGCCTGCATACAAAACAGAGGCAACTGTGACAGAAACATCACCCTTTACCATTTCTAAAGGAATCAATAATCTAATTAATTCAGAGGTCAGCATTTCCAAAACCAAAAGTCAACAAGGAGCAATGGCAATGGGAAAAGTTAAAGGATGTGGATGTGATTTGTTGCATGCCAGAAGCAGGAGATACTGAAGTATTTTGAGGAAAGGTGGGGAGAGTGGCTGGGGCAGCAGACATGAGCTGCACCCCAGGGATGGGCACTCCTGGATGCCAGGCACTGGTACCTGACCTGAGCACTCAGCCATGCTCTGGCACACTCCTCAGCCCCAAGTCCAGGGGAAGGAGCTTTCTGACTTACTAACCCCCCCACACATGGCTAGAGGTGAAGGTGTGTACAACTAACTGTGTTCACACACATTTACAGATCAAGCCCTATATCTACTCCTTCTCTCCAGACTAAGTGAACTAAAAAAAGACTCTTGGGGCTGCTCTGAACTCCACACATGTCCACTTATGATGACAAAGCTGGAGGCACTGAGGGTGCAACTTCACTTGTGACATGCCTCTAGATCACTCAAATGTTCAGAAATAGCTATACAGTTCTTGTAAAAAGGAAGATCAGAGAAAGAACAACACTAAGAACTATCATACCCAAAAAATAATTCAAAAATAAAGGGTTTTTTTACGCCACAAGTAAATGCTGTATCTTCTATTTCATCTTCCTAACATCCTGTAGGTAACAGCAGGGATGCACGTTGTCCCATTTCTGTAGTAAATGCCCCAAACCAGTGGTAGTTCAATAAACACCAAGCATACTGAGTTACCATCACAAGACTGTTTTTGTTTTGGAAGACATTTTTAACTCATGTTTTTGAAATGGGAGCACTTCAAATTGTATTTTAAGAGATTCAAGCGTTCCTGGCAAGACATAGTTTGTAGGCAGAGGTGCTGCCTTTCATTACACTGTCTGACGCAATCTACAAGGCTTCGGGGCACAACAGGGATCTTGGTGAAATGGCAGAAGAACCTTCCATGGATGAGAATAGCACAAGTCTATTAATTTGCACTGCATCTGTAGGAATATGATGAAAATATACCTCTTCTGGAGTAGGCAGTGGTAACTGTTTACACTGGTAGAGGTACAGTTTGAAAGATGCCTGTTAACATCTTTCTGGAAGAGTATTCATTTGAAAAGCTCACTAATTGTAAGCTTGCAATATAACAGAGGTGGTATTTGGAAAGGTTAGAAGACAATTCCTCCCTAATCTACATCTGAAAATTCTCTGTTACTTTAATGAGATAATTAATCATATCCTGAGACTTCTCTTTTTTCTTATAAATCTTAAAAATGATGAATATAGTGTGAATCAGTCATTTGCAAATATATTGCCTGAACTAGCATTTCAATGCCTTCTAGTATCAAGGCACTGCTGGAAATAAAGATGCACTTCTGAAAGAGTTAAATAAAGAGGGTCAATTATCACTGGAATTCTAACCAGAGCTCTCTAGGGCAAGATAAATCAATAGTAAATACCATCTTACTAGGAAAGTGTGTGTCATTCTCAGTTCACTGTACTGGAGAGCACACTGCTCTGTTAAATTAAGTAAGAATTGTAATAATATGTAGTATTATATACAATATGCATGTAGTAGAAATAGCAGTAGGTGAAGTTTCCTCCATGAAGCCAAGAAGTGATGCAATGGCAGCTTGTATGGCTATAATTGTATATTTTGCTAGAATCAAAAATAAGGGTTTTAATGTATTATTAAATTCTTTGCTTGAAGGCAGGCATCCACACACCTACAATTATTTTAATTGCATCTTCCAGATTTTTTTTGTTTTTCAGAATTTTATGACAGAAGCTGAAGTTAAAATTAATACCTCTCAGTATACTTTCCTGAGTTTCAGTAATAAGTTCTTCTCTTTGGGTAGTGGAGTGGTTTATTCAGTGTGTCATATTTTTAGTTTTATGGAAAGGTTTTGGAAAAAATTGTGCCAAACAAAATACGCGTGGTAACCAGTATTCAAACTAAATTAAATAAGTAAATTAAATAAGTCTGGAGAGCAGAAAAGAACAAGTTTGGAAGATGAAGACGTCACTACGATCCACTTCCACCAGGAAGAGGCGGCAGTGGATTCACACATTGCAGCTTCTGGAGTCCTTGTGGAATTGTGTCTCTAAAGACACAGGGAAGAAGCAGGCTCTTGTGGCTGAGCTGCAGTACGGGGTTGGCTCTGTGCACTTGGTACCTGCTCATGGCAGGCCAGTGTCTGGGTTTGCAGCACGTTCCTACCCTGCACTAATGTTTCACATGCACTCTCAGTCAGCAGGATGCAGTTTAGCTCACTGTCACAGCAGGGTGGTCATGGGAAGGACAAAATCCCTCTCTCAGCACATAGTGCTCTCTGTGCTTACCATGGAGCACTGACACTGTACACACATCTCACCTGAGCTCTTGGGAAGGTCTGGTGAAGCCTTTTACTACCACTGAGTCTCTGTTCCTGATTCTGCTGCTGAATTCCACGAGCTGGAGAATAGCAGGCTGCCCTCCCTACCCAAATTCTGCTGCTGGATCCCTCAGATTGACATTTTCCCAGACCTCACCAACAGATATCTTTCATCTCCTCTGCATCAGCAGATCACAAGAACTATCAGGACCTGTTCAATTTCACTGACACCAGTGGTATTTCTCCTGATTTATGGCAAACTAAGTGGAATGGGAATAGGCGCTGAGCTCTGGGGGGTCACACACATTGCCATTTGCCACCCCTTCCCACTGGGACAGAAGGCTGGAAAGCAAGTGCTCATATTCTCATGGCAAGGGCACTTCCTCTTAGGAAAAATATTAATATATACCCAAATCTTGACTTTCATTAAGCCTAATGCATTTGCAGCCAATTGCATTTGATAGAAAGCCTCTCCCAGGTAGTATTTAAGCTCATCAAGAACACTAATCAATGGCTGGTAGTTAAATGCATTCCTAACTTTTTATGTGCATTGTCCTTGTGCCATGTGATGTGATGTCTTTATAACAAGATCATTAGGGAAAATCACAAAGATTAATAAAAATACAAGGAGAATTGGATGCAAGGGGTTCCATTAAATAGAACAGGATTACAGGCAAATGAGGCTCTGCGGTATTCTGAGTTGTAAGATTTTAAGTGGGTTTTTGCTATACTCTACTGTTTGTTGGCCTTTTTCTTTCTTCCTTTTACAGCTGTACAGAGCTCATGCAAAATACGCTGGTCCCAGGGCAAACCTAGAGTTGGGAGGAGAAAAAAGCTGATGTTCCCAAACTGTTGTGTTTCTATCCTCCCTTCTGGAAAGAATATGAAACCAGGACTTAAAATAAAAGGCAGAAATTCTAAACAACCCCTTTGACTGCTTTTATCCAAAGACAGAGTTTAGAGCTCAAAAATTCCATTGATCTATCAATATGTTGCTTAGAGAGGAGTGAGAGAGGAGACTGCATTTATTTCAGGAAGGTAAGCTCTATTTAAAAACAAAGTACTCAGCTCGAGGCTGAGCTCCACACTCTGACTCTGCCCATTACAGGATGTAAAAGCTCAGTAACAAGCATTTGCACCCCAGACACCCTTCCAGCATGAGGAGCAGCCATCCCTGGTGGATGGGGCCTTTCTGGGGCAAGTCACCACATCTCCCTGTGCCTCAGTTTCTCAATGTGAAATGAGGAATCATGGCTTTACCTTCTACCCTTTTGTCTTATTCAAAATGCTACATGTTACATCTCTTCCCACACGTTATACACCTTACTTAATAAATACGAGACCAGAACTAGTTCTGGAGCCTGTAACTACCAGTGTAAGCATGATATTAACAACTTTTCACAAGAGGCCAAGCAATAAGGACAGTCTGGGAATCTTGGAGTGACTTGCACCTTGGTTTGAGGTGGAGATTTAAGAATTAACTCTTTCAGCATTATAATAAACTCGATGGGTTTATTTTTCTCTATTTTTCACAGAAAATCGTCTACGCAATTTCTTTGTTTTAAGTGAAGCCTTAGCTAGTCTGTGCTAGCTCTGCTGACCTGGGAACAAGCTTCAGCAGTCTTTAAGGCACCCAATATTAACGTGAAAGTCTGTAATCACATCTTCCCAGCTGTTAGAGCCCACAGTGTCACTGGGAGTTTGCATGGCTAGAACAGAATTTGCTGTATAATCCATGTGCTGTGCTGTTCATGCATGGTAATTATGTATAACAAAATCCATAAGAAAGGAAGCAGCTACATATAGTCTGCTTCAAAGTATGAAGGGAAGGACTTATTTTTACTATCCAAAGAAACCAGCTAAAAAGAAAATTGTTCCATACTTTTTTCATGGTTAGCAGCCACTAAACCCTCAGTGGCCCCAAATTTCACTAGGCACTTTCTGAGTACCCTTCCTATCTCAGATGGACAACTATTAATCTCTTCCAGCCAGCAGATAAAAAGTTCTGAGTTACAGCTGTTGTCTTTAGAGAGCAAATCTTTTACTATATTCATAAAGCAACGAACAGGCCATCATGCTGGGAGCAACATGGTATAGAGATGCCAGAGTGCAGAATGACCTCAATTTCTGACTACCAGCATCCTGCCACTGCTGCACATCCACTCCTGTGCAATCTGTGGCCCACAGAAGATCTTGTTTCCATGCAGAGAGAGATCTATGACCAGCTTTCCAACTTGACGTAACTTATGAAATACTTCTTCGTGGCAAATTTAGACAAAACAAAATTGTCACTGTTATATTTCCTACCGTCCTACCTCTGCCTTTTCAGTATCTCATGGAAGCTGTAATTTGGGTGCCTAATTTAATTCTGTGGTCACCATCTCTTACAATGTATTACTTCTGAGACATTAAAAGCTGTGAAAAAAAAAAACATCCTGTCATAGTAGAGGCAACCTGAGCACAGCCCCAAAATGCAGCACATATTCTTATGTATATAAGAATTAAGTAAAGCAGAGTTTCCCAGAGTTTTCAGTTTCTCAGTAGGCCCTGAAAGTAGGCTTAAAAAATAAAAATAGAATTGGGAAGAAAATTGAGTTTCTGGGGCAAAATTTGGTGTCCCTAACCTCAAAAACCCCAATAAACACCAAACAAAAAAAGCCCACAAAAACACACCCAAAACCCCACCCAAAACCCAATTCACATTTCAGAGGAAAAGTGTCACAAGTAATTTTTGTATCACTACCCAGTTGTGATACATCACAATCTAGCTGAATATCAGAAAAAATAATTTAGGCAGCAAAGCTGGGAGCAGGTCTGCTACAAACAACGTACGACTAAATGTAGGCCTGATACATGGAAAATCAGACGTTCTTAGGAACTGCTTTACTTTTAGGCCTCATAAAGACTAACTCAATATCTCAGCTGCTTTTCTTCCCTGTTTCCAAGCCGTGCCTTGCTCCCCAAAGCCTCAACTCCCCACCTAAACACTGCTGTGTTCGGAGCAGAAAGGGGCAAACAGAAACAGCCTTCAGCAGAGAAGTGGAGCATTCAGCAGGCGACAGCTCGTGCTCGTGCTTTTGAGGCTGCTCCTGGGACTCTGGCATTGCCCAACAGGAATATTTCTGCTTTGTTTAACACAGTGAAAAAACATCAGTCGACACTGTAACGTTAAGAGTGGTGGATGCAAGTACGACCGATAAACAAACACGTCTTTGTTTTAATAGTGGGGAGTGACGTATCATAGTTAATTATAGGAATTTACAGCTATTTATGTGAACGCAAGAAAGCAGAAAACATTCATTTGTTGGTAGTGTAACTGCTGGGTGGAGGCAGCCCAGATGCATGGAGATGAATGCTAGACTGTATCTTGTTTGCCTTGTTATGCACAACTTTACTATGTAAATTTGAACTTCAGTGAGTAGCTACTTGGCACATTAGAATGTATAATTACAGACACACAAAAAACCCATGGAAAGTGACATTTAAACATTGTTTCTTTGTTACATATCAGTTAAATATAGAAAAAAACCCCATATTTACTTTAATCCGCAGTAGACACTTGGTCTCGCACCTGCTGCTCACACGCAAAATATGTCATTATCACTCAGTGTCCATCCTCTTACACAGAGAAAACAAAGTCACTTTGGTTCAGTTTTGTCTCACTTCAAGCCTCAGAGGAGCTGCACTTACAGTGGAATGTTAAGCAGAAAACAAAACCAAAATAGCGCAACACCAACCACAGTTCATTTGCAGGGGGAAAAAAAAAAGGCTGCTCTTGTGTACATTCAATAATCATCCCAAACCAATTATGATATGATGGAATGAACTCCAGAATCAACTTTTTGACCACTTTTCAAAGACAGAGCAGTGCTACTGATACATCACTGCTGCAGACAGTGCTTGGCCAGCAGCACGGAGCGGGCAGGGCCAAGGGCTGTATGCTCCCCTGCACACTGCTGCCAGATCAGGGTGCTCATGTCCTAAGTGTTTCTTCCAGACAGGAATCATTGGGAACAATTATTTAAAACACATAAACCACCCGTTTCTAATAAACACCAGATCTTCTGCTAGGAAGGACGTAAAAGCATTTCTGGCTCTGTAAAGACAAGTTTCAGCGAGCAATCGCCTATATCTAAAACCTTTAGATATATAAATAATTCCCCAGTACTGCAGTGGCTACCTGCACCATATCTGTCAATGCATTTATCTTTGGAAGACCTCCCGGAAGAAGCTAAATTTATTATTTTACAGAGGGAGGACCAAAGCAGAGAGACATTAAGGAAGGAGTGGGTTGTTTGAAGCAACACAAGGGCAGACTCCCCAAGCTGACACTGACCAAACCTCATCCTCTGTGGCAACATGCAGCTGTGACAGCTCATGCTCACAGACACGAGCCTGGCTGGGTTCAAATTGGGCTCTTTCTGAAATCAGACTCTCAGCAGGGCTTCACTAGATGCTGAGGAGCAGTGCAAGGGACAGCTCCATCCCCACTGTGGACATAGACATGCCTCCTGTGACTTGCCCAGGATTACACCCAGGGAAGCTGCGCAAGGAAAAGAGGTGAACCAGAATTTTCAGGGAAGCATTGGATCACCTTTCTTCCCATAAAAATAGCATTCCTATTTGAGAACACCTTGCAGATTTTCCTTTCTCCTAATTAAGGCCAAGGAGTGCAGGGACCCAGG
Source organism: Pachycephala philippinensis (assembly GCA_013397055.1). Lineage (NCBI taxonomy): Eukaryota > Metazoa > Chordata > Aves > Passeriformes > Pachycephala > Pachycephala philippinensis. The sequence goes on from VWZT01009984.1 coordinate 488,432, forward strand.
ATGTTGCAACCCACATGCTGCAATCTAACATAATTTTGATTTAGAATTTCAAATCACTCTCCTCCCAAGCCCAGGTTTCTCCCAGCAAATAACTAACTCATCTCGATATCTCAGTTGCATTTACTTCTCTGCTTCCAAACCATGCCTTGCTCACCAATACCTGCAATTACACGACTGACTAAGAACAAGTTTTACATGTAATCCCCACAGAACATGGGACATGCGTATAAATTCCTCAAACTCTTTCCATGAGATGCAGCCATCTCTGAGGTGGAACAGGCAAATTGCGATTGCTGCAAAGCAACAGCATTGAGAATCAAACCTCTGTGTGTAGCCAAAACTACAGCAGGGGATTTAGAGAGCATTGCCTTAGCACCGAGAACTCTCACAAGCCAACTTCTCATGGCTGCCTACACCTTTTTCTTACCCTTTTCTTTTAAAGAACCAAAGACAGGAAGCTAATTTTTTCCCAATTCATCCTTGCCTAATGGTATCCTGTCTTGTTTTCCTGCTAAAATCCTTTCAGCCATTTATATATTACGCCTTCAACATGCACATCATGCATTTCAGAAGGAAAAGTGAGCAGCATCTTCTGGGCCACATTCCCACAGTTTTGATCCACTATTTGTTTTGCAGCTATAATGATTATTTGTAGCTAAGAGATCAATGGAAGCTCTAAACATATTCCTGTGACATCCGGCGTACAGCTTGCATTCAGTCACAAATGAAAATAACCACACTGTGCGTGGGTGTCTGAACAGGCAATGCAAGCACCCAAAGCATAACAGGCCTGAGGAGATACCACAGAGAATATCAACTCAGACTCAAAATGTCATATGGCATCATTACACTACGCCCAACAAAAATAAGGGAGCAGAATGGAAAGGTTGCAAAACTGCTTGTAAACAACACTGCCAGGTGGGATGTTAATGCAGCCTCCTAAAATGGCAAGTGGAGCAAACTGTGTAACCCTCAATTAATGTGTCTGAATCCAGGCTCTTCCCCCAAAGAAAGTAGCACTCAGTTGTAGGGAAAGAGAAGAGGAAAGTGAAGGGAGGGCAGACGGAGAAATTGTACATTTTCTTAGAGGTTTTACAGTTGGACATCTAATACACCAAAGATATCTGCAAAGTTTGCTTCATTCTGCACTAGTAGTATATGTCATACAGGGTGCTTAAACCTTTGTGCTGTTTTTGATTTCTCCACATGCTTAGTTCTCCATCCATTAATTTGTTTCAAGCCATTCCTATGCACATCTACTTTAACAAACTTTTACAAAACTGCACCATTTCTCAGGTCACACTTCAATTTGTACAGAAAAAGATACCCGTATCTGATACTTTTAGATCTTTCTTTAATAAAATAATACTTATTCCAAAAGGTTTTCTACTGGTCTGGTTATGTTTTTGTTTTCTCTGTGTCTTTCCCAGGGCAAAAATTCTAATTCATCCTGTTGCTACTGAGCTCCTCTTTAGCAAGTGCTAAACCATCAGAAATACAGCAGCTACTGGCTAAACTTCAAAATCCTGGAGTGTAGTCCCAGCATGGAGGATGCACACACACGTTAGAAAGAGCTGGATGCATTATACATTTGTCTGACTTGGGTATGCACAGCTGAGGAAATCAGGTTGGTTAGTTCTGGCTCTTTTGTGAACTCTGACAGATCCTCACCCACATTTGTCATCTTAGTCATTTTATTCCAGCCACAAAAGCAACTTTATGTCCACTCCGTACCTGCTCACTGGGAGGCAGGAGACTAATTTATTAGAGAAGGAAGCAGGCATTAATCAAGTTATTCCCATGACAAAGGCTGGACAGCATCTATTGGTATTTCATAGGTTGGCCTATGTTTCAACTCAAATGTATCCAGAGTTCAAATGCAGGTGCAGCCTGGCCTTCACATCTAAAGGAAAAGCACAAGTTTCACCTTTCTTTACGTCTCAGCACTGACCAGAAGGGTGCCTACATGCAGCATTAATGGGTCACACTGGTTAAGGACTCCGGACAGACACTGCTGTCACCTCCCCTAGCTGCCTACTGCTCCACACTGCTTTCAGCATGTCGACTGTAAGCACACACAGATGAGAGATTTTCCCCATTTTCCCACCTGCCTACCCTTCTGCAGAAGCAGGGGCTCGAGTGAAGCTCTGTAGGCCCAGAAGACTGGGCTCCCCTGGCACTCACACAACTTTTCCACAGCCAAAGCTCAGTGTTTTCCTGCACAGAGCAACTTGCCAGAATCACAGGTCACCTTTCACATCTCCTTGCTAGGCATACACAAATCTGAAACTTCTCTTCTGTGGACAGGCTGTTTGAGTTGCTTGTTTTTACAGTGCTACCCTGCCTGTGTCACTGTATGACATTTCAAGAGGTGAGAACACCCATTTAGTTCACCCCCAGACCTGATTATAATTCTTTTTCTCTTGATGTAACTTTTTTCTCAATGTTGTCTCAATGGGACGACGTGTCCTGCTCATTTCCTGATTGTGGCCAGATTGCTTCTCTCCCAAGAAAGGGGCGCTTCATGATTTCTGACACTGAGTCAGAAGCAACTAAAGCACTCGACAGTTTGCCTTTGAACAGGGGGGACGGGAATTGATTAGGGCTAAGCGAAGCTGTCAGACCATGATTTACTAAGACAAAGTCATCTACATCACCTAGCTCCTTACAGTGTTTTGATATTTTCAGACATGTTACTAGTGAGCACATATCGATTACCATTCCTTGAATGTGGCAGAGAGCATTTCCCTACTGAGTGCCTAAATGATGTGTATGTTGAAACATTTAATTGAATGTAAGTATGTTATTGGTAATTTTATTCAGGATTCCCACATGAGACAAATCACACCCATTACTGAGAAGTCCAGCTCCTGGAAAGGGGCCCAAACCTATATCTGAAGTTAAAGGCACTGGAAAAATACAGGGTGAGAGAGTGGAAGGAAAATTTAATTGCTCAAGTATTGCAGGGACATAAGAAATGGATTTTTCTTATATTACTTACACCACTTAAAAATTGTGTGCCTAGACTCCTTTCCAAATACAGATAGAAAGCTGTTTTAGTTAACCACATGAAGATGGAATGAACTGCCAAGTGAAGGCAAAGATAAAGGACAAATCAGAATAAATCTCTTAATCTCTTAACAATGACTCTACTCTGTAGCCTGAGTCTACCCTGAGATATTCCTTACTTTACTTTCCCCATGCAAAGTATTTCAGAAGAATAGCAAAACAGGTACAGAGCCACAGGGGTAGGAACTGATGCATGCGGGTATGGTCTATAATACAACAGTTTGGGTGTTTTGATAATACACATACAGCAGTCTAAAACATGAATATTTACGCAGCAACAGTTCCTAATTTTGCAAAGGTCTCTGAGAGTGTGAAAAATACTACACCAAACTTGTGTGAAGACAGTAAAATCTAGAAGACAAGAAATACAATCTACCCTTCGCTCAGCATGCAAATGATGTCCTCCCTGGTGTTAACAAAAATTGCACACATGCATTTACAAGTGAGTGTAATTTGAAATGCCTACAAATCAATATTGGGGCTGAAAATATTCCAAACAAATACACAAGCTATTAATTCGAATCCTGATTCAGCTGACAACCACTGAATTTTCGGTTGTTGAAACGGCATGTTCAACATGCAGGAGAGAGGAGAGATGCACATTGTGAAGCTGCATTTATGACCAAAGCAAATCCTCTGACTGTTTACCAGTGGAGTAAAGCAGCATGCAGGGCTCTCCAACTTCCCTCTGTGCAGAGTAATATCACATGACAGAACCTCTACTGCACGAAATGGCAAGCTGGGAAAAATAGATAAGGAAAGCATTGGTATTGAAATACACAAAGAACAGCAGATACTCTTTATTGTGTAACGCATTAAATTATAGTGGATGGTGTAAGTAATTCGGAAGCGTCACTCAAGCGTAAAAAAAGCACTTAAAGGAAAAAGTTTGTAAAATTCATGAAACCTTTCTTCCCCAGTTTCTGAACCCCCCCTTTTGAAATATCCTCAGGGTACAGATGGGAACATGCAGATTTTTAAGTTGGAGTATGTGTATTTCACGAGCCCAGTAAAATCACACGGAATGCTACGGAATCCGACAGCAAAATGGTAGGAAACAAAGACAGGATTCAAACTGACACTGAAGGTGGAGCTCAATTTTTTTCCCCAGTCCACCAAAGGAGAAGTCCCTTTGCTACATGGAGAGGGGAATGGCACCTGGATTCACATTTCTGCACCTGTTCTCTTGTGCTGAGTGCAAGCTTGCTCATGCTGGTCCAGCACAAACTTGGTTCATGACCCAGCTTCACAGAGGCCTCAGAAAACACCCTGCATTGGACCTCTGTAAGTTCTGTCAAACAGACTTTCTGAAATACCAGTGGCTGAAACTCATTAACACCAGTTATGGGTAGATATCCATTCATGTTCCTTTACTCAGTGGCAGATATCCATACCCGATTTCCGCAAAAACTAAGAAATTCTCCATAACAATATGACTCATACCGAATTGCCCAAGGTCACAACAAAGAAACGCACTTTTTATTTCCCATGAATTACATATATTATGGTTTCCAAACTACTGCTGGTCCAATAGATTATTCACCTTTTCATTCACCTTCAAAGCTGGAGATAATACACCGTAGGAGGGTTGTTTTGTACCTCAATGCAGACATGTCCATTCAGTGAGGGCATATCAACAGGTATTTTCAGCTTGCAGATAATGATCTCTACAATTTAAGTCTAAAACATTTACCACACTGTGTGAAATGATAACACAATCTCAGCTTGCCTGCACTTGCCGAAGTCTTAGCAACCAACCTCACCGAAAGCCCAGCTCTTGTTTCTTGAAGAAAGCAACTTTACTAGCAACCTCTCCTCAGCACCTTCTTTCCAATAAGCTACTGAAGCCTGAGCCCTTACACGTGACAACTTGGCATACAGGTCTTGAACAAAGAATCAGATGCTCAGGAACAGGACCTGCTAAGCCTCCACAAATGTTTGCATTTAGTCCTTACGCAGATGCTCAGCAAAGATTTCCGTGCTTTGCCCTATGGGCTTCAGAAACGTGGTCGGTACCTGCTGGCACTCACTGCCTGCTCAGGATGAGGGGTCATCAGCCATGCCCTAAGCAGGAGCTGCTTCTGAAAGTGTTCAGCCCCTGTAAACAGCTTCATGTTACCGGCCCTAAATAAGCAGCCAGAAGGAGCTGCCCTGTCACCCAACACGCACAGGGTGTATTCAGACACAGCAGCAGACTTCTGCCAAAATCCCTGGCTCGGCATGACTGCCACACAGCTGAGAGCTGGCGGGTTCCTCGCATCTCACTACCCAACATCTCAGCCATTTTGAAAACCTGGATGTTTGAACATTTATTTCGTATTGAAAGAGGAGACAATATTTAATATATCGTCTACCAGCTGACTGGTGGCCCTGCACGCCATCATTTGGTTTCTGCTGTGGTGGGGAAGAGGTCTGGGCTGACTGGGAAGCCAGTCACTGGCACAGGGTGGGTGGCTGGGAAGGAAGCAGCTCCTGAGCCTGAACAGAGTGAGATCCCAGAGGCACACCAGCACTCCTGAAGTACATGCTGTGATCTCCTGATGACATTGGGGAGTTTAGTCCAACTCAAAACAACAGCAGAGCTGACTCCAGAAAGCCTGTGAGTTCCTGATCCTGCTCCCCACAGACTTTACTGTGTCAAGCTCAGAGTCTCCAGGTATGTAAGCCGAGGGAGCCCACAGGCAATTTTTCCCTGCTTGGCCAGCGTCAGACTTCAGCTTTCATTGACCTGGACAGCAATATACAGAAGCTACTTCCACAGGAATGAGCTATTTTTGAATAATTTCACCAAATATTTTAAGACCCAAATTGCTTGCTTTGAAATGCTTACTTTTACCTATCCTCCTTTTATCTCACGAACCAGGACGAGGAATGCTGCCAAGGCAGGAATCTGTTTGGCTCACGATGAGCTCCTTGATAGGCTCCTTATAACATTTCAGTGCACCGCAGGCCTCTCACTAATCATTGAGGTGAATGAGCTTGAGTGGCTGCCTGGAGTGAGCTTTAGGAGGACTTGAACCCTCCAGAGGACAAAATTATAAAGAGAACACGGGCACCTAGGGCCAAATCACTTCAGCATGAGGGAGAAGCATTTTATTTTGTTTCAGTGGGTTTCTTTTGAAGTTATAACCTCTCAAAAGTGAAAACTAAAAGCCGTGTCTTTCATGTTTTTTGCATTTCTCCCCATATCATTCTGTCTAATAACTACCTTTATGCGTCCTTTAACTATCCTGGATGCATTTGATTTCCACGCACTGATTTTTTTTCTGAACATAGTATCAGATTTTTTTCCCTTGTCCAACTCACAAAATACTCTTTTCTTGCTCACAACTGCTACTGAATTTCTTTTCTTCTCAGATTTTACATACAGTCTGGCTACTCTCCTGAATGAGCACAACAATAAACTTCTTCCCTTGGATCCCATTTGGAGTCTACATTCCAAATAAAATTCTCAATGCTACAACTGTTTGCCTATTTTTCATTACCATAACTCTGACAAAATTAATATAAATCTCAAAAACATGGGTTTACTGTCATATTGCCACCCATTTGCATGAGTTTGTGCATCCTTCTTGTGAACAGCACAGAGAACAAGGCTGCTGGCAAGGAACATGACCATGTCTGCAGAGAACAAACCCTGAGGATGCAAAGGTACCACACTCCCAGCTGGTGACATGGGACTCCAGCCCAACCTAAACCTGCTCACAGTCAGCTGGGAGTAACAAACCTCTGAGTGCCTGCTTTTGAATAGACCCTAGGAAGATAGGAGGGTGGAGAAACTTAATTAAGTAGCCTGTTCTGTCACAGTCAGTCAGGACATTATTGTTGCTTGTTTTGAGGTTTGTAGGACCATTGCCAGCTTTTCATCATCCTTCTCACTGCACAAGAAAAAGGAATGCAACCCCTTTAAAATGAACAGAAAGCAGAAATTGTAGATTGCTCTGGTGATCCTCAGCTACCTGTGAAGACTTAGGCTGTCCAACGCTACACAACAAAGCTGAATCAAACTTGCAGCTGTATCATCAGTGATTGTCTCAGTTCCAAGACTGGTTTAGAGCCTGGAAGACTGTGAGATGGGGTCAACAGATGAGATCCTAAGCATCCAGTGGCAGGAACAGTCATTATTTTTGCTACTTTGCACAATTATGCTCTGCATTTATTATCTGAATCAGGATAAACTTCACATTTATGTGTTTGGATTTGGGTTTGTTTTCTTTTCTGAAAAAAAAAAAAGCCTAACAATAAATAGGAAAACAATGACCTTTGGTGCTATTTTCCTTCATTCTCCAGCCTCTTTGTTTCTGCCTGCATTTGGCATGCACGAACCAAGGACAGGTTCCCAAAGGAACAAAAATTTTCCTTGATTCATAGTTGGATTAGTGTAGATGGAGCTGAAATCAGGCTCCAAATAGTTTGTTCAGAGTTTTTCCCTCTGCTTTATTATGCCCACGCTACAAGCAAGTTTGGCATGTGCATCTGAGTCCCTACTACAAACACACCAGAGCAGAGGGATGTGGTGGCTGCACCACTGTGCTTCACACACGTGTAAACAAGAGGGGTACACTGGGTTACAGAAGACACAACTTGTAAATATGCTGTAGCCCAGTGGTTGGGAGATGCAATTAGATGTCTGCTTTGAACATAAAATATTATCCATTTTGTTTTCAGAGCCTGCCATATGGTTCCCTTGAGAAAACAAGACACTAGAAGAAACCCTTAAAACTTTTCATGCTTTCACAGATGCCCAAACCCCCATTATTTTACTCAGCCTGAGCTGTTGCTCACAGCCTTTCCTGGTAGGTGCTCTCACCCACTCCAGGCCCTCTCAACAGTTAGTCACCTAAGAAAGCCCAATCCCACAGCAGACAACAGACAGTGCAAATAGCCAAGCCTGTTAGGAGGAATTTCACCAGAAATTGCTGTTGTTTTGGTTGTGTGTACTGAGTCATACTACAAACTTTTCAATCAGATTTCAAATAAACTGGAATTCATGGCAGCCTGACTCAAGAGCTTTCATTCTTTCTGCTCAAAAGACATGGCTGATTTACCAGCAACCAGACTGCAGTCCTTACACATGCAAGCACTTGTCCAACAGCTCTCCAATTAGGAAGGAGTCTCGTCCCATTAAGACTAATCACACAAACCCTTACTGGATGAATTTGAGTTCAAAACTAGACCCAGAGTCTGTATCTCACACAGCTGATGCCAGATATCTTAAATCTTCCCCTTAGGGTCTAGAATTTTATTTAAAATAACTTTTTCTCAATGGATAGAAAAGGCTAAAATCTGGTGTACAAATGCTTCCGATTACAAAGCCACTGAATATTTCAGGCTTCCAAGGATGAGGTTTGACAAAAGTTGGAGCTGAACCTTGGAAACTGTATGGAAATCCCCCTTGGTCTAAGTGCATACATGGTAGTTTCTCCTTTTTTACCTACAATAGCAATATGCAAGCTGATAGACAATAATTTCCCAGGCCATCAGAGAAGGAATTATCAAAACTGTGTAAGACCCACAGAAGTATCTGGAATCCTAAGTTGCTTTTATGCAAGTTTTCTAGACAGCTTCAAACACTTATGAGGCCCATAACAAACCTCGCTCTCAGAAACACCTCTGGTTTCCTTTTTGCAGTAAATATTTAATTTAGTGAAAGTTAAGAGAGATTCAAACAGTATTTCTAGCTATAGACATTGTAATGCATTAAAAAAAATCAGTAATAAAAAGAATAAACTTTTAAAAAGATATTATAATTAAGACAGTTCCTAAGGTCCTTTTATTACAGTAGCTCTACCTGGCCAAATCTCCCTTGACATCTGTCCACTTAACATCCTTTCAAACAAAATATATTCCCTATTCCAGAGCATTCAGAGACAGCTACTGCATTTTAATTTCACACCTTGCCTTAATAACAAATTAACTTGAAAGCACAGATAACCCTTTGTTAAATACAGGCTGCTCTGGGCCTGCAATCTTTATTTCTAATGGAATACAGTAGAGCCACGTTTGCACTGTATCTATAAGCAAACAGTAAAATGTAGGAACAAATTCAGCGGAACTGTTTTATTCTGGTGAACACCAACATGATCAGCTCTTACTCATACTGTCTGAAACAAAGCCCAACAAAAAGGACCCTGGATCAGGCTCACAAATATTTGCAATAAGACAATTTGAACTCTCCCAATGGATAGGAAATGTGCCAAGGTGTATTGTTAAAGTTATTCTCTCCGCAATGCGAAGAGTGGTCCCTTTCCCTGAGCCCAAAAGTTGCTTTACCTGGGGACCTACACATGTTCACGTGCTCAGCAGATTCCCCCACAGCTCCACAGCTGTGATCAGCTCACCTCTTAGATGTGGAAATCATTAATCAAAGGCAGTAAATATGTTATGGCACGTGATTTGGGACACCTCCAATTCGTGACTTGGACACTCCCATACAGCTCTCAAGGTGGCCACGTGAGGAAAACTTTGATTGCTCTACTGCTGAGACCCCATGGAAGGAGAGAGGCACAAAGACACCATCAGAGCCTGTTTCAGTCTCCACCTAAATGTGAAAATAAGCGACAAAAGTTTGTTCTAAAGGCAGTGTTTGCTTGCTGTTTGCTGCAGCTCTGATGGGCTGCTATGGCCAAGGCCTTCTGAAAAGGCCCTTCTCAGAGCCCAGCTGTGCCTATTCATCATCCTCTGCTTCATGGGTATTTTAATCTGACGGGCGGGGGGGAACCTAGACTTTCGTGAGTACTAGGAATGTTATGTAAAGAGAAATCTCACTGTTTCCACTGTGAACTTTTGCCTCGGGCAACTTATGAATGTTCCAGGGAAGATATTCACCATTTTCAGCAAAACAGCTGACAGATCCATCTGCTGCTCTTGGTGATATTGGGTGCAATTTTCAAGTGTCTCAGTAACATACACTCCTACAGTTCCAGCGAAAAGCCAAGTTCCTCCTGCATGACAATTGCAAGGGAGGGGAGACAATAAGCTTTTGCACTAAATTTTTGAATAATTTTAAGGGTGAATTGCTTTTGAAATATCTCAACACTGATGACCATGAAGTTTGGAGGAATTGGTTTTATACAGTTACAATGAGTTTCCCAAGAAATATAGATGCTCAAGAGGGAAATTTGCAGTGCTCTTAGTCTAATTCTTTTATTTTAGAAAACTTACCTTTATTTTATCCAGAAAAAATATCCATGGAATTTTAGTTGCCTCAAAATTATATGGAAACCTTCTCATCTTACACTTTTTAAACAAATGTAGATTTATATCTATTGCAATATTCTTTGATAGCTGGGTGGATAATATTTTCACTTGGTCGTTTTTAATGCAAAAGTAAAAAAGTTTCTTTTGATATTAAAAAATGAAACCTTTCAATTTGAAATGTTTCAAATTTTCAATTTATTTTCACTGTAGAAAAACCAGGTTTGAAGATGAAGTGCTTAATTTGAGTTTAAATTACACGGTTTAGCTGAATTCATATATATTACTTACTTAAGATTTTGATTAGCCAAACAAGCAAATTTTCCTTGCTTTGAAACCTTTTCACCCTAATTTTTCAGCATGATTCTGAATTAAAAGTGAGTCATTCACACAGATGTCAGCACAAATTTATGGGTCAGGGAATTTTGAGTTTGCTCTGCCACGAATGTGTGAAACAGAAAGACTTGAATGCTACTCTATGGAAAAGCTCATTGTAAATTTACCTGCAACAGAGCTGCACAGGCACCTACAGCACAGTCACAGGCACAATCGTGCCCATGGGGTCAGCTGCCAGCAACCTCAGCTGCCAAACATCCTGTGGATGTGGCATCAGGGACACAGCTTTTATTTAACCCACAAGGGAACACATCACCATGTCTTTAAGGGAGCCCCAAGGCTGGCAGCCTTCCTCTATGCCTTGTGTCAGATTAATAAAACAAATAAAGATATAATTTCACCTTGGTCACTACTACTTTGGTCCTCTTGACCCATGTCAGCAAGCAGGGACTAGGAATTTGCTGCATCTGACGGCCTCCTCACCTCATGGATAAAGGAGAACAGTATAAAAAAAGAGCCCACTGAAACTCACGTTTGGCAGCTGGCAACCTCTCCTGAACTGCCATGGGGGCTTTCATCTTCCTATGAACACTGCACGACTGCTGGGGGAAGAGATGGCGACAGAGCAACAACAAAAAAAATTACACACAACTGTGTTTGACGGTGCTAAATCTCACTCTCCCAGTGCTGGTAAAAAAGGCAAAGTTTCTCAGGCTTTCCTGTAAGGTCACAGCTGGTACTTCTATGAATCTTCTTATTACATGGGAACGAGGCAGAGGTTCATAGAGAGAGACAGATGGTGAGGAGCAATGTTACTTATCCTAATGTGCATGTGAGACAAAGAGCTGTTTGGCATACCTCTCGCTCCCAGTCCTCGCTGGGCCATGGCGGGCAGCCGACCCCCGCCAAGTGTTTGTTCCCTTCCACTTTTTATTCCTCCCCTCAGTGAGTCTGATCCTACTTGTCTTGGGTGTTTACATGAATCACACTAGATGTTTTCCAGAGATTTGGGCTCTAATGAGCAAGGCCAGCAAAAACAGCAGCAACAAACAAACAAGCAGGCCCAAGCCAAGCTTGCCCACCACCGTGCATTTGCATTCACGCAGGCCACCCCCTCGGCCTGCCCCGTCTGCCAAACCCCGAGAGTGGGGGCAAGAGTGGGAATGGGCAGCCCCGGGATGAAGCTTCAGGATTTGGGTTGTAGATGTACATATTAATCACAGCATGGGACAGAACCGTGCCTGGGATTTTCATGTGGGAAGGGCAGGAGAGAAGCAAGCCTTGTGTTGGGGGGAAGGGGGATATTAATTGTGGCTCAAGCCAGGACTTCAGCTGTGGGTATTACGGGCAGGAAAAGAGAAGGTAAAAATGCAGTTTGCATATTCATTGAAGTATAGCTTAGAATATGAGGGAAGAAGGGCAGACTTTGATCTCTGTGGTAGAAGAATATCGCTGGAAGAACCTCACTCATTCCAGCTGAATTATTCCTGTTTTTCAGCAGCAGTGGAGAGAAGAATCTGCTCTCCTGAGCCCAACCTCCTTCTTCAGCTGCAAATGGAAAAATTCACACAGCACTTCCACTGCCATCACAGTGAAAATGCATCTGGAATTAATGCTGAAATCATATGAGCAGGATCTTCCAGGAAAGACCTTGCAGAACCAGAGGCAGCACTTCTGAGAGAAGATAAGACAAGATATGGCTCCATCACATGGCAATCGCCCTTTCAGACCACCAGCCAAGGATGCAATTCTTCATTCAGGCAAGTAACTATTTATAACCAGGCTGGCTGTGGAGAAACCCATCCTACCTCCTGAAAATGTGATGGCCAAAAATGTAAAGATTGCCCCTCGAACTGGCACTCAGAGAAAGGGGGAGGAGCTGGAATGGGAATTGGCAAGTTGCAGCAAGAAGATGAAGGGAATTGCTCGTCCAGGGTATTTTTATCTTGTGGTTCTGTAGGCAGGAAGGCAAATGGAAAGGCAGAACATGATTTGCAGCTGATACAGGACTTTGAGTAACTCCTAACTAGCACGCCATCGTGGAGGGAGAGAAGGCAAGATGAAAGCACAGCTCTTTTCTCTTTCTTTTTTTAAACTATTACTAGAACAGTTTAATTCCTCAGCAGAGCAGATGAGCAGATGATATCACATTCACTTTAATACCAATTACATTTAACCAGGTTTTACTTAGAAGTAACCAGAGAACTTTCTTTCAAACAAACCAAACGAGATTTAATATATTGGAAACGTGACAGATTGGCAGCACAGGAACTTAAAAGTCTACAGCAAAATTGTTGATGATCAACCCTGTACAAGCTCTACTGATTCACACACATTTAGCTATACACTGAGAACCCCATATTCCAGTGTACCCCAGAACCAGTGTAAATTTTTGTAGCTTCAGCAAAAGGCTGATCTCAGGCTCTATGTCATGTCAGCCTCTGCCATCATTCTGCCTGCTGTCCTTGTAGCATGGGCCTGGCAGTGCCACTAGTTCTTCCTGGAAAGAACTAGGCACCTCTTCCTGAGAAGAACTAGTGGGATCATCATGCTCAGCTTCACTGGTGATGACTTGCTGACATGGGAAACCAAGGAATGGGGTCCTTCCTGCAGCAAGACTCACACAGACTCATTGTCATTGATGAGCTACCACAAACCTAGAGACAGTGGGCTAGTAGTAACTTGATATTAATAAGCATCATTTCACTCAGGACTAGGTACAGGGCCATCCTGAAGGCATCAATGTTCCTGTGACTTGCAATTAAAAGATGAGGCAGCACATGTGCATGCAGACACATATGCTTAAAATAAATACTGAAAATGTCTGACGAACTTTTGTGTTTACTATTTACTTGTGATTTTTGTAACAAACACCAAGGAGGAGGAAAATAAAATTTCATTTGGCATCATTTTGGTTTCCTTCATGTTTGTAAGCAACTCCCACTGTCTCCACTACAAAAGGCAACACCGCTTCTTCTGGATGTCCCACAACACAGCATGGCCAGTTTCCAGCTCCCACTACAACACGTGGGAGTTTCCCTATTGGTTTCAGTGGGAAATATGAGCAATCAGCACCTCAGAAAATTAATTAACTTCCATGACTCATCTGTGCTTTAGCCTAAGCTGACTTGTCAACATCAGGGGCAGAAGTCTGCTGGCACTGACTTTAAAATTCAAAGCACCCTTTCCACCTCTAATAGAATTTCAACTAAGACCTACTGTAACCAAGTGCTTCAGGATTTGAGAGTCTCTGAGTTTGAAGGGCTGTTAACATTTTACAGGTTACTGTTTCTTGCTGGAATGGGTATCAGGTTCTACTGCAGTAAAGCAGGGTACTGGATTCATGCTAACACACCTTCCCTGCCAACTTACCCAAACCGAGAACTGTGAGACAGGCCTCTGGCAAACAAGGATAAATGCAGCAATCTGGGCTTTCACATCCACAAGGCCCCTGGACACAACTGCACTGTGGGGTAGGGTCCAGAGGTGCACACTTTCCATGCACATAGCAGTCTGGCTGCAGCCTTGGATCCAGCCGGGATCTCGGCAGAGAGACTCTGCAGCCACATTTTGGCTCCACCGCCCCCGGGCAGCAGGTGGGTGAGCTGTGCCAGGGGTGTGCTGCCCTGCCTGGCACCAGGTGGATGAGCTGTGCCAGGGGTGTGCTGCCCTGCCTGGCACCAGGAGCCCTGCCAGGGGCACGGCCAGAGTGCCCCCACCTCCATCAGCACCGTGGCTCCTCGCGGTGCCGACACCGAGCACGGCGCACGCTGCCATGAGCCAAGTGGGAAACGAAAGCGAATGGCTGAAACACAGTTTGTTTCCCTTGGAGGACAAAAGTACAGAGAGCACCATAAAATATCCTGTCTTGGAAGGGTCCCACAAGGAGCATCGAGTCCAGCTCCTGGCTCTGCATGGGACAGCCCCAAGAATCCCACCACGCTTGCAAAAGGTGCCTTGTTTTGCTCCTCCCATCGGTGCAATATTCATATTCCTACACTTAATTCAGAGAACATTTTTAGCAGATAATTATAAGAAAGGCTTTGTTTAGAGGTTAAGTACTTACAATACTCCAGCATGTCTCATATTTCTGCCAAGCATCTATTTCCTAAGCTGCACTGAACACAGAGACTGTATTTCTAATACAAATATTCAAACTTGCACCTTGATTTCTGCACTTCTTTCATCACTGCAGATAGTTGTAATGAAAACACTACTAGCAACAACACTATATTAATATACTCCAAACTAAATAGAAAAAACCCTACAGTGAGTTGAATTGGCATTCATTATTCCAGTTGTTTCATATCTTTAAATGATTCTGGTAAATCGATAAAGCTCTGCAAACTGGCTGTTGTCTGCTGATTTCTAACTCTAGTCAGTGGCATCCACTCTTTAGTGCACCACACACTTGCTGTGTAGCCATTAGATGAAAGCACTATCACCTGTCAAACAAACTGCTAGAACTGTGATAAATTAATGATCAAATAGTACAGTCTGATGTACAGTAGCAGTGCCGAGGCTAGTTACAACCAGGCCTCATGCTTTAAAAATGTAGCTGACATTAAAAAAAAATCAGCCATTAAAGAAAAATGTCACACAGCTTTTCAAAAAAATATCTATTTAAAAAATGACCACATACTGATACTCCAGGATTTGCGGTTTTACTAAAAAAAAAAAAAAATGTTGTGAATCTTACAGTAAAACCTTTCTGTATACTATGAATTTTCAAGGCAAGCAACAACAGACAGCTAAGCTGAGAGGATGTTTGTATTTTTTTGGTAAGTAGTGCTGTGTACAAATCTGTACCTCGGAGGAATCCTCTGGTGTGTCACGGACAAAACTCTTGTTTGGAAGGGAAATGTCCCGAGTTCTTCTTTTTCCCCTAATGCTTTTGATTTTTGACATCATGGGTAAAATATTTCAAGGGAGCTCCATATCACTTCTAAATATAAACAATACAAAATAAGCCTTTGCTTTTGAAGCACTTGACATGCTTTGAGCTTTGAATTTCAACTCCTAATAACTCTTGATGCTCACTGCATTAATGTATAAAGTCCTTTTTGTGAGCTAGAAATGGTTCCTCATGTCCCTCCTGCCATTGGCTTTATGAGCTTAATTTATTCTTTTTAATATAAAATCTCATTACCTGAACATGACACCACCACTTCCATTTTATCTTTGATATAAGAACAGAGAGAAACTAAAATCAAAACCTTAAATAAAGTCTGTAATCATCCCTCACTTTCTCTTGCTTTTCAAATTCCTAAACAAAATTAAGTAAAAATACCTTCCAGGGCACACTAAGAAATGTAAAGAGTGGAGGGAAAAAAAGAAAATTACTTTATAGTGAACTAACAAGGGACATAATTACTTACACAAGCAGCATATCTTTTTCTTGATGATATTCCTTCATGTTTATTTTGCTATATTTGTAAAAGATGGGGAGTGCCTAGGAAGAATGGATATGCTGGAAAGCTTGATCTACTGAAGTAAGTTCTGAACAAAGAGTTACTTAACCTTAGGCAAAATACACTTTTTCTGAACTTTAGCATAAAACACTTAATAGACTGTAAAATATGTATTAATGGATTTAAAAAAAAATCTTTAAGAAATGGAAACAGCTAAGGAAAAGCCACCTCTGAGAGAATTCATTGAGATGGAGGATTTAGTTGGGACTTCTTGAGTCCTGATTTTAACTGAAAATTGGAGTGATCAGAGTATTAGCACATGAAAGCATCACTTTCATGCACTAATGGCAGTTCCTTTATGTTGTTGTTGTTGTTAGAGATGTGACTTAAGCGTTGACTTAAATTATGAATTTGGCAGGGATCAAACTCCATGATCTAATTATGTCTTAGGGCTTTCACTGAGTCTTTTGAGGTAGCTGGTTGCAAAGATAAGGACTTTTTCACAAGGAACATGCTTTTCATCTGAATTCACATCCCAGATCCTGCAGAATCTTTATGTTCTGTCCACTTATATGGAAGTCTTCAACAAATAAAGGCTTGCATCCCTGGAAAACTATATTTTAACTGTGAAATGTCAACTACTCCCTTAGAGAGCAAATGACCTGTAAATTTTTTGACTCCTGTGCTGTGCCTTTTCCTCTGATACCAACAATAACTGGGACTGTGTTCATCTGAGGTTATCATGCTGCATCTATTGCTATGAACGTCAATTAGAATGAGTGAGAAAACGAAATGAGGCACTTTATGTAGCTGAAGCTTAATTCCAGGTAGCCTATGACAATCCCATTTCCCACTCAAGAATCATTCAATGCTTTGGGATTAGAGTATGTTTTAAAACCATGACAACTTTAAAAATTTTATTGCCAATATTATATTGGCAATAGAAAACTGGATTTTACCTCCACACCTAGGGAAGATTAGATAAATCCCCCTGAAAATTTGTGCAAATGGATATGTGAGAATCAGGCTCCATGAACCTGCTATCCAATTGCATTGGGAAAAGAAGAAAGCTTGCTAATCAGGATGAGAAACTGATATGTTGTTGAATATAGATTGGATACATTGATTTCGATGTACAAACACATTCTGCAATAATTATACGAAAGGGTACAACGCTTGTAAATTAAACCATCTTAGCTGACTTGAGCTCATTTTGTCGTTTATCCTTTGTTTACTTTTCCTGTATTACTAAGTACTCTTCATTTAATTAAACATACTCGTAACATTCCTTCAATTAGATAAATAATGCAGCTGCTTCCTCCATCACATCAGGATGGGAAATCAAGATAATGCAATATTTATTTTTATTCTAGTTCTCTCTCTGTCAGACACTTTACAATCAAACCCATGCAGCTGCAAGGTCTATCAGAGGTATTTCAATCCGTATAGATATTAAAAGAAGTAAATATCTCATTATCTACTTAACTATCATAATCTGTTAAAATTTTGGCAGACCAGGTAAGGGAAAATTGAAAGTAGCTTTACAAAAACAACTTATTAACAGACTCTTCAGTGATAAAAGGCTTCAAGATAAATACCACAGATAGTAAAAGCTATCTTAAACCACTGATTTGAAACTCTTACAGAAGGCTGATGGTTTCTAAATAAGTAGCAATTAGTCTGAAGTAATCCATTTATCTCCTCTGCAAGTGACTGAAATAAAGAGAAATTAGATAAAACTACATGCAGAGAAACAACTAAGTGATAACAGAAATGCAATCAGATGGTACTGAACAAAAATTATAAAGGCAGGGCAATAATATATAGTTCATTTGCTTATTGGAGGCTTTGATTCATTCCCTGTGGTAATTGTAAAATTTAATAATATCTGTATACTTACAGTGTTCTGAAAAAAGCACCACCATTACACATTGCTATCCCTGTAGGTTGGATGACAAACGCCTGGGGCAATACTACCATCAAAGCATGTGACATACCCAACATGGATCTTCTAATCTTCATAGGGACAACAACTGTCATTTTTAAAGTGCATGGCAAATGAAGAGGGCATAAGAAAGGAAACTTCTTGGTTTTGGGGGGCTGCTGGTGGTAGGGACTGTTTAAGTCTGCACTGTGCTTTAAAACTGCAGTAGCAAACACCAAGTAATTCACTTGAACAGTTATATAGATTTCTTAATGCTTAAAAAGTGCTGTCCAGGCTGGGAATAACCATCTGTTCCTTCGAGAACTCATACTCTCCTAGCTAATATATACAGCTAATACACTGCATAGCTTATATGTCAAAAATAGATCAATGCCTGCCAAAGGGAGATATGTACTGTTCCAGCAAACAGCTCTGCTTAAAACTTTGTGGTTTTTCTTTTTTCTCCCAATGACAAGTAATATTTTTTAAGCTATGCAAATGAAATAAAAGAATCTCCAGTCTGTTGATCTCTATTTACATTTTTTTGCTCATGTAATTTTAAGTACTAGCCCTTGTCTGGTTCTCTTCATTTCCCTGTGCTACAAAACGTGGCACAGACGGTGCAAATCACCAACCCTGATAGTCTGAATAGGATTGTCACTTTAATGTGCAACATGTTTTCTTCTTAACATTTTTTTCGCATTATAACAAGACTGTACTCTGAGACACCTTTTGTTATGTATATATGAACAAAAGCAGTCCGAACAAATTTAGTACATTGAGCAAGGAAACTAAGAGTTGACAACAGTTAATAGACAAGATACTCTATACTACATTTAATCTGCTCTTAAATTTGCCTCCCTGAGACTGCGTAATACATTGGTCAGACAGATTAGTGTTGTACACTTTTAGATGGAAAAAGTTAATGCAGGATCTATATAAAACACAAACAAAAGCCCCATAACCCCCCCAAACCATGAGTTCAAGATATGTTTTATTATAGGAGCTCCCAAATAATCATCTGGCATATTCCTGTGGCAGATGTAATAGTGTAAATACAGATTTCACACAGTCTGTAAGTCATTTTTTTTCTGTGACCAGTGCAGTGAAACTGTGGTCTGGGAAAAAGGATCACAGACTGATGAAACGAGAGCACCCAAAACCACTGACCATTTTAGTTCCATTAAGTGTCACTACAATCACCAGTCAAATCCATCCATCCAGCAGTTTTTCCCTATACCCTGCACTAAAAATCGTGGCTTGTTAGATCCCCTTAGATTCCTTCCACAGGTTTCAGAAAGATGGTGACCAGACCAACTGTCAATGGGTTGCTGCGAGTACGAGATGAAGTTAAACATGAAACATCTTTGTTCAATCAGTACAAAATAAAAGTGATAAAAGAAACCATCTTTCACAGGAAGTTCGTTCTGTTGCTGAAGTACAAGACTTATTCTCTTTAAGAAAAGAAAAAAAAAATAGAATAGTAGAGACAACAGAGCCATTCTTATTTTGAAACAAGCCTGAGATTCTCAAGGAGTATGGGTTGGTAATTTCTTTCAGTGGAGTACAGTACTGACAGATGAGACAGATACTTAAATCTGTGCTCAGATGCAGGGATGTGCAAATTTCTGGAAGTCACTAGGACAAGGACAACTTTTCCTGTCCTTGTTCATTGCTACTTGCACAATAGCCCCCCATTCCCAAGCAGAGCCTCCAAGATCTGCAGCAATAAAAAAATACTAACTAGTAACAAAAAATAAGTATACTTATATTGAACTTTAAAATATAGGAGTGGAATTTAAAGCAGTCTGCATTTCATTAGTTTTAACCCACATTGGATTAACTTGAGTAAAATGAGTAGATGTGACCATTTTAGAATGAAATGCCTGAAAACAAGAATGCTAGATGAAAATTTCCCCAAAACTCTCTCTTATCATAAAAAAAAAATCATGCTTTTAATATGATCTATCATTTTGAAAAAGAGTTTCATAGGAAGATGCCAGTTGTATCTGATGTGGAGGTTTGAGATATTGTTCAGGAGTAAGATAACGTGGCAGTGATATACTTAACCCAGGAATTCTGAATGAGGCTGGACTTGATGAACGGCCAGATCATCACCAGCCAGCACTCACCAACCTGGCAAGATTCAAATTCCCAGTGCAGAGGGAATGAACAGGCTTTTCCAATCAGCTGAGAGCATGCGAAGCAAATATTCCTGGGGAGAGCTGCAGTGCAGGGACTGTGAGTTGCCAGGCAGAGAATCAGCAGCCAGAGGTTCTCAGTGCCCCAGGGTCAGAGGATTCCCACACTCTGAATATTCCCAGCAGGGCAGCACAGGTACCAGTGGCTGCTGCCAAGAACAAATGGGTTAGAAAGCAGATTTCCTCCTCATGCTACACGGCATGCTGACATTGGGCTGCTCACTGTCTGACCCACAATTTCTGCATAGGAGAATGTACACACATTTCTAATACACATATATTCACTAATGATACCTCACTACATATTTTACAAGAACAATGCTAATATGTTTTAGGTTGAATTGACCAAACTCTGCAGGCCCCTTTGCCAAGAACTCTATCACCCCCGACAGCAAGCTCCAAGCACACCTGGACCTCAGTCTGTTGACCTGCCTGGATTCAGCTTTGCATGACCGAGCTCGTGTTAACAAGAAAAAATCCTGTTCTTCCAGTGATCATTGATTCTACTCGCTGTAACTAAGATGGAAGACCTTTACTAGATCCAGTGTTTCCAATTGTCAAAATATTCTTTCAACTCTTACAACACTGAAAGCTTTTATTTAGCCCCCAATTCCTCACAAGTTTGAGACCAGAGGAGAAACTCTGTTTTCTTGTAGGCTTCTAGCCTTACACTTACACAAAAGCATTAAAAATTACCAAAACATATCCCAAAGAGTCAAAAAGCCAAAAAGTAGGTTAAAATCAATTCAACCTTAATAAAAACATAATTAAGAATGTATGGAAAGCTGCCCAGAAAACAAGACATCCCAAAATATTTTTGCAGGGATCTGCAATTTGATTTTGTACTACAGTGAAATAACTAATCTTTTTCAAAATGTAAACTTTTCAGAGTTTAAAAAGAGAAACCTGGGTTTCTCTTCTTGGATCAGGCAGTCCATCTTCAATTATAGAAATGTTTTGTGAGAACACTGCAAGACCTTCTACACCGGGGAAAGATGCATGTCTTTTAAGCACATTTAGTCAGTCCTTGCTGTGCTGCAGGTCCTAAGTTATGGAAGTGAAAATATGTAAGTGAAATAAATATTCACATTTTTACTTTGCACCAAAAAGACAAATAATTCCTTTTGGTTTTAATTTGACTTCTCAGGATTAAGCAGCCAGGAAATAGACTTTCTGCTATTTCATCTTTTTTTTTTTTTTTAAATACTCATAAAATGAACTTGACATTCTTACAATTGAGTTGATAATTCTGTAGACACCTGTATACTTCTCATTCACTCATGGAGTATGTGATGAGCCACCTGCAGATTTAGCCCTACACTCTGACCAGCATAAAACAAAACCCATTGAGAACACGATAGAGTATTTGATTTGGTGTGTGTAGAACTCGCATGTGAACAGCAGCCTTTGACAACCCCACATTACAAAGATCTCAATGATTTATGCTTGCACTTTTGCAGGCATGATTTATGCAGTGTGGTGCTCTCTCAGCCATGAACATCCCCTATTACCGTGAACTTACTTTCCACGTCCCAGTTTACCAGTCACCAAGAATCCGGTGCACAGAGACAATGGCAACTTACTGTTCACTTCCTAAATCTCCAGTACAGTGTTCTGCCCAGATGTAAAAAGGTAACTTGATCCCAATTAATGAAAGTGACTGGGTCAGCCTGTCACCTCCCACGCTCTTTATGTGCTTCTCAGACATCTATACGCTTATTAAAACCTCAGGCACTCTACATAAACTCTGCCTTGAAACCAGTTGCCAGAGGCATCACTGCTCAGAACCTGTCTACAGGTTCCTTGGTTTCAGATCTGACATCACATAAACCTCTCTCATCCGCCTTGGCAGCACAGATCAGATGAAAAGCAGCCCCATCCTCACAGAGTAATACTCACAAAAAGGATGGAGGCACACAATAATAAACATTTCACTGCTGCTGTTCCTCACAAATGTACCTTACTGCTAACATGCTCCAAGGTTAGAAAATGTCTACAGCACTTGGCAAACCTCACTTATTGTTTTTATCAGATTCAGAGTGCAGAACTTTTTACTGGAACCTTTTTTCCCAGCTAATTGTCTCTCTATTGTTTAAGGCAAAGCTGGAGCACAAGCAGTGACAGCAAATGATTTCTGGAAACATTTTTGCTTCTGAATAATTTTTGTCCTTAGACCATTTGACGATTACTGTCTGAGTTCCCCTCCTTGAGTCTGACTGACCACCAGTCTCACAGCATTATTTTTACTCACAACAGGATAGGTACCTTTCATCTTTACACAGTATTGTCAGTGAAAACCTAACCTGGAATTCCAGTAAGAGTGAGGTGACTTTGATAGAAAGAAGAAAGCAATCGGAGGAATCTGCCTAACATCTGGACTCTGAGCTACCTAATGTCCAAATAAACACACAGGACAGCACAAACCTCCTTGCCTGTGCCAGCAGCCCAGAGCCACTGCTGTCCTGCAAGAAGGTCTTCCACGGCTCTGTGGCTGCTCAGTGCAATAAAATCCTTCAATTCCAGAAAGCAGCTTCCTAAAAATGCAGTTTTAACCCACATCTGCTTCTCTCAAACTGGTGACCTAGAACAACAGCCAGTCCATCTTCAAGAGATTAAGGTCTCTTTATTTAAATGGCACACAATGTAACATTCAGGTTAGGCACATAAGAAGAACAAATGGTCTCTTAAAAAGGCTTTGAACTTTATTTCTTCTTCAAAGAAGTTTGGCTCTTGGAGGAAGTGGTTTAATAACTGAACTTGCCAGCACAGGCAGGAAATAGTATTTCCTATGTACATCCTGGCACCAAAACTAGATTGTAGTAGGAAAGGTTTCTGATTTCTTTTAAAAAATGCAGTGGGATGGGAAAAGCAAAGCATTGCCTTGGAAAGGACGTCACTCGTTTGAATTTTCAATTGCTGATTCAGAGAAAAGGTTTGGATCTGGTCTGTGGCGCAAATCAAAGGGACAAGAGCCTTTACCAGCACTGAGTGATAGGGATGGCTGGAGTCCTCCTGCTTTAACAAGAACCCGTGTTTATTATTATCAGAATTTCCTCTTCTTTTGCAGGCTCATTCACAGACTGCCTAATGGGTTTCCATAAATACTAACAAGTGCTGCCTTAAGGCTCTGTTGTGCTGCACAACATTAAGCAACAACAATAGGGAACAGCTGCTCCCAAATAGCTTTGCAGTTAATTACACTATATACCTACAGTATGTCTCCGTGCCCTACATTAAGAGAGCTATTGCACATGTACCGTCCAAATAATGATGGAAGATATTCAAGACAGTCCTACACATTCCAAGCAAAATAAATGGGAACCAGACTCAAATCCTCACACTGCCCTTGCTGCAGGAGACATGAAAAGCAAAACAAATTAACATTACAGCAATAATATTATCATCGCAACAGAAGAAGTTTGCGTGTATTTTTTCATTTGTATTTGTACCTTTAAAATAAGTATTAGATGGTCTGACATCTGGTTTGTCAAAGAAGTTTGTCAGGTATTTCACAGATGTGTAATACTTTTATTTTTACAATCTGGAATAATCACAGTCTGGCATACAAAGAAATAACTTGTATAATCGCGTTCCTCACCCAAACACATCCCCATCTCCAAGATATGCACATGAAACATTTAAATTAAGAAATAACTCTGGGATGATAAAACCTATACTTATAAGTGGTTTATATTACAATTTATAACAGGCACATTTGCTCAGATCTTGGCTTTCTTTAATAACTTTTCAATTCTTAGGCCCAGCTGGAAGCCTAAAAATAGGCAATAGAAAATTGGCATGTTTTGTTCAAGGTATTTGAAAGGATACCATATCAATCTTACCAGGGCCAGGTTAAAGGAGTTCTGCAAGTCTCCAGAAGAAAAAACAAATTTACAACATACATGTTGGCAACAAACGCAGCCATTTAATGTGGGATTTGAAATTGAGAATTCGCCTCAAACCTCTCCGATTCTCAAGCTTGACCAAGATTACCAAGATTTCTCTCAAACATGCTCCAACCTCAGCCTGTTCTCTGACCCTGCTCTGCTTTTGTTATTGTCTCTCCACTGGCACGTCTTATAAAATGCTAAACCAGAGGCATCCAAAGGCAAAGATGACAGCAGCAGTTGTCTGGCAAAGGAATAATGGCAGCCCTCGGCATAAGGGTAAGTCTATCCAGAATTTTGTTCAACCCCATCATTTTTCAGCAGTGCACTGTGCAAAGTTAGGAAAGTCATTTCACCTCCATGAGCCTCAGTTTCTACACATCTACTATGATGTTGGTAATACTGACCTTCGAAAAGGACTTTGTAAAGGGATGCTCTGTAACCTCTGCAGAAGAGTACTGGCCATAATACTTCCCTTCTTTTCTAACATACAATGGTACTATAGTTCAGGAGAATAAAGAAAAATTAAATTAAAAGTCTGTAGCCTATTTAATTTCATGAGATAAAAAAAAAATCTCAGAGTTACTTACATTAAAAGAAAAGCACAACTAGATTCTGTCTCTAGATAAAACAAATCATAGAACCATAAATATGCAAGTTGGGTATCTTCTAGTTGGTGAGCAGTGATCTGAGCCAAACTTTAAGAAATATTTAGGTATTTACAGATATAGAAAATCATAGCTCCCTTATTTATCCCATGAAAAATTTGCCTTGGCAAAAGGCTGGGCCGATCCACGTCCCTCTGGCTGTGCTACAGCAATGGCATCAGCTGCAGCTGCATCACACACTGCTTGGGAGGAACTGCTGCTAATAAGCCACAATTTAAAATACTTTAAACTACAAAGTACTCTTTTGAGTAAAACACGCCATCTCTGCCAGGGTTAGGGTGCCTGGCCCTAGACACTACACGCCAAGGATATGTGTGAGATGAAGCTCCACTGAGAGAAGCCTGTGATTGTGGTTATGCTGAAGGTCCTGCTGAGCCACACCACGCTGACAGAACTCGGGAGAGGTGAATCAGCTGCTGCTTGTGTTTGTTGCGCCAGCTGGGGTTCACGAACTTTCCCCTGACCTCTCTTCTAATTCAAGACTTTGTGGTTTTTCAATGATTTAAAATTTTAGCTTAAGTGTGTATATATACATATGTGTGTGCATATATGTATATATAATCTCCACTGTGCTAAAATTAGGTTCTCCACAGCTAAAAGGACCAAGGGACAAAAGTAGCTCACAATTTAGTCTCTGCTAGGGGCCAAAAAGGCATCCTCTTCCTGCTCAGCATTACTAAAAGCAGCTTCATGTCAACATGACAGATGTAGAGGTACCACTGTCTCAGTGTGTCTGCATTTCTCAGCTTTTAATGTGAACCTGTTACTTCTGGTCACTGCAGCACTTGATTCAGAGCTGGCACTGGTACCTCCACCAGGCTCTGTACGTGCTGTGTAAGGCTTGTAACCAGTGTGCAGCCCACCCCCCTGCCACATTCTTGGCCGTAGATGGGAGCATGGAAAGAGAGGGGATAAATCCCTCTTGTGCAGGATTTAGATCCCTCTGTCTCAGCTGGATTTCCCTTTGCTTGGGAAACCCAAATTTTCTCTGTCTACAAGATCTGCACTGCACCTATACAGGCACAGAGAGCCTCTACACAGCACCTGTGCTGAAATCCTACTTCAGAGTTTTTCCTTGCAATAGCACTGATATGTGCCCCATCACCCTGGTATAAAATCGTGTTCAGATACAGGAGTTACAAGCCCTGTACAGGTTCATAGAGACGAATGAGAGACACTGAATGAAAAACCTATAAACAGAAATTTGAACCTCTTCTATAATCAAATAAGGAACAAGACTCCCTAGATAACAGAGTTGGGCACCACCAGACTTTGTTTTCACTTTGTTATGAAGTAGCACCTGAAACTACAACAAAAATCTCCCCCACTCTCTTTACCTTGGCTGATGGTCAGACAGCATCAAGAAACAGAAATACCCATAACCCTAGTCAGATACAGAATGAAATAAGGCATTTCTTTCCTGGTTCTGAGGGATAGTCTGAGGAAGTCACAAATGATACATGAAGCAGTAAATTTGAAAAGAAAGCTAGAGCAGTTGAAAATGGATGTTTGTTCCTCATCATCTCCCTACAAGAGCAGCCAAGCAGCCCACAACATTTACCCTGCCTGATTCCAGCACGTTGGCAAACACAGAAGCACAAAACATGCAGTATTCCCCACCTGTGTTGCACAGTTTCTCCCTGTGAAGACCAACACTAATCACAGAAGTTTTCCCCCTGAGTCTGGTGATTGAACTGTCTTGATGCATAAAAAGTCCACATTAGAATCTGTGTGTCCTCTGAGATTCCACATATTTCCATGCAAATCAGGATTTCTTAGTGTTACACCTTATTATTTGCTGAGGGTTGCAATTCAAAACATGCCTCATTTCTTTTATTAGGCTCCAGTCCTCCAGTTACAAAGATGAATCATGCCATCGTTCTCTCAAAGACAGGCTGGACCTACTTCACTTACCACTTCACAGTTCAAACACTGCACCACGTACAATTAGCATGCAAGACTTGTTGCCTGAGGATATTGTAGAGGCCAGGAGTATTAACAGGTTCAAAGTAGGATTAGACAAATCCATGCAGGATAAAGGTCCATCAGCGGATGATCACTAACCACTATTATCTGAAACCCACAGAACATGTTAGGAGAAGCACTGCTGTGTCTGTGTCCTACATCTTGCCTCTTCCTGGAGATTGACTGCCCTACAAGGCTGGAAACAAGATTCTGCTCTGGACAGTCTGGCAGTCCTCATAGGAAGGAGAAACAACAACATGACCATAAAACTGTGAACCAAAAGTCAATAGTGACAGCAATGAAGGAAAAGAAGCAAAAAAAAATCTCTTTTTAAAGGGAACCTTAATTATTGAAGACAGAACACAGACTGTAAACCCATTCCATCACTCTCCTTCCCCTTCTTTATTCCCTTTGGTCCTTGCTCCAAAGATGAACAGGCTGGACCTAGTTTTCATACCACAGTTAGTGACACTTGCCTCTGCTCAGGAGTCAGCTACGGGACAGCCACGGTGGGTTTGAGTTTGAAGAAAGCCATCCTGAACCCTTGTCTCCTTCAAAGCACCTGAAGCTGACCCCTCTGAATCCCCCTCCCAGCCCACAGCCCTCTGCCACTTGCATTTTCAGACATTCAAAACTCAGCTTTCACAGCGAATGATGAGTCTAAGAGAACGAGACTGTTTCTGGGTTATTTTCTCATTAGTTCTTTTAATAGGGTTGTTTCCTTTACCTGCTACCATCCGCATTTAAAAGTTCTTCATTTTGAGAACATTTTCTTTAGTGGATGAAAAATGTGCTTTTGAAGTATTTCTGCTTGGAAACACTTTCATAAGATAAAAAATACTTCAAGAGTCATTTTTTACCAATGCAACATTTTCATTTAAAGTCAACAAACAACAAAGTGGCTTAATGGTTTTTTTGTGCCTTAGTTACAGGCAACATTTTCATGAAAAAAAATCCTGCCCAGGTACTTAAATAAATATGCAAAAAATAAGATTAATTTCTGGCTAAATTCAGAGTGAGACATTTAAAGGTACATGCTTCCTCCTGGTGCCTAGAAAGTCTGAAATATAACTATGCTGTGGTGCTATTGATGCAAATTGAAGGCTACTAAAGTTGGGGAATCAAACTGACACACTAGTGATCAGGGTCAAAGCTGTACCAGCTATGCCAGTTCTTAGGCAGAGAAGAATCAAAAAGCTTTCTACTTTTATTTGAATAAAAATGAAGTTTTTGCAGTAAATATACAAATATTTTAGATACAGCAAAATATTTCATCTGCTGCCTTAATTATATATGTTATAAATCAATACTTACATTTTTAAAATACAGGTATCTTTAAAAATATTTTAGGTAACAATAATGTTAAAATAAAAATGAAAAAATGTCATTGAATTAAGTAATTCTGAAGAAATAATAATATTTCATTTGGAAGGGTGGAAGTGGTGTTTGATGTTCTTTCCTCTGAAAATGTTTACTAAAATCAAGATAATTCAAAAAAGTTTCAGTGACCTGAACAGAATTACTCCAGGAAGAGAGGAAGGAAGTACTAATTGAAATATTGAGTTCAATTCTGTATGCTTCTAAGAAAATACTTTCATTCGGATAATTTTAATTTATACCCGTAATTTTTTATTGTTCTTTAAATCATGCAGCTTGAATGCTTAGCTTGTGTTCTTCTCCAGCTACTCATGATGCAAAATTAGACATATCCTTTTGTATACATCCCTTGAGGGGTTGTGGGTGGATCTTGCCACTGGATGCTACAAAATATCCTCAAATCAAGAGCTTTCTGTGTTAAACAATTCGAATCCCAGGAGCCCATCCAGCCAATTTACCAAATATAAATATAGTCCCTCTGCCATTCACACTGAGCGCAGTGAATTCCATGCAAAATCCCTGGGGAACTAGAAGAAATATTTTAATGTTCAGCAGTAGTCTTTAATTTCGCATTCAAATTATGTCACTGACCACTTTTCTCTTTCCTCTTGAGGCAAGTCTCTTCCTCAGAAGGCAGGTTTTAGGAGAAACACCTCACAGTCCTTTTCCTAAACACGCTGGCTGACCCTAGGGCTGCCTTTTTCATTGGCTGAACAGCAGCCAGTGGATTCTCTCCTGACACATAACCAGTTACATGAACAGCAAAACACCTATGGATAGGTTGTGTCCCTAAGGGAAGCAGGGCTTTATGCCTACATTTAAGGTTACTCAACATTTCCCAGTATAAGGACTTATTTCCAGTTCCTTACAGCTTTGCTAAATAAACTGGCCTGAAGTCTTCCATAATGAGGCTCTGCCTCAGGCTGTGTGTTTTGGAGAACTGCTCGTGTTACTAATAAGGCAATAATCCATACTGCAGCTCGATTAGTAGTCAAAATGGTTGACAAAATCTGTAATTATAAAAAGAAAAGTTCCTTGTGCTGACATATCAAAACAGACCTCTCAGACTGCAACGGGGAACAGCCACGATAAAAGATCCTCTGCTCCGTTAGCTGTAAGGAGAGTGGGTAGGAGTTTGGCCTGAATAAAACATACTGTGGAAGGAAGAGATATTAGAATCAAATGCTCATATAAAAGCTTTGCTGCAACATCAATAATCTTCAAAGTACTTAACTGGGGAGGTAGGCACTGCAATGCCTCTCTGACAGATGGGAAGATGGAGGCACAAAGAAGCAGCGTGGCTCATTGCAGGCCCATGGAAGACAGCAGTGTAAGCCTCAGACAGCATCCTGGGGTGCAAAAAAAAAAAAAAAAAAAAGGCACCCAGAAAGATGCTAAAAATCCCCCCCTTACTTCTGAGAAGATTTATTTAACTACCACTGCAGTCAGAAACAAGTTGTACAGTGTCTCACTAGAATTGAAATTGCTTTCTTATGGGAAGCACAGAAAATTTCTCACCAGGAATAGCAACAATTGTTATCTCTAGGATGTACAATTTTCATAAAGTGAGCAAATAAATTGAACTATGAGAATCAAAAGGTATTAGACTGAGCAAATTTTTTTTGCAGGGAAGAAATACTAAAAACTAACACAGAAATTATACCAATGATGTAATTGAGAGCACATTACCATAAAAACAGCACCTCTTGCTAGAAAGGATTTAACTAGGGGCTCTACAAGCCTTTGGCACTGGTAATACCCATCCCTGGGCCAAGCCCTGCCCTGGGGGAGAGGTGAGTGCCCTGGAGGGCTGGGACGTGTGTGCAAAGACTGGGGTGAGTCCCGGAGGGCAGCCTGAGACTGGCTGGGCTTCCCACTGCTAACAAGGGTGGCCTCTTCAGCAGCCCAGCACAAAGCCGAGACGAATCTTGCTGTAAATTAATTTAGAAAAGCAAGCAGACACGCAGGCGGGGTCTGTGCGGGGCTGGCACACGCGGCTATTTCCGAGCAGACAGTCACTTCCTCCTCCTGCCTGAAATGAGCCTCGTCCCACGCAAAGTTTCCAAGCCTTTCATTAGTGGTTGTGTTAGTGTATAATAGCTATAATGAGAAGGCCATACAAATCCAAAGTTAGCTGAGGGTCCTTAACCGTTATGTGGCTCTCTTTCCAGATTTTTATTTAAACTTTAATGACTGCCACATAAGATCAAGAAACAACAACATTTGTATTACAGCTGTATTATTTAATTCCCATTAGTTGAAAGTGCCAGGCTACTGACCAGTAGCTCAGGAAAATACGTGGTGACAGGTGAAAGAAAAATACCCTTCCTGTACCTCTTCAAGCCACTTTAAAGCCTGAGGCTCTGCAATGTCATTTACACCTAATGAAACCTAATGTCAGACCACACTATTTAGCCAAATGTTATCCTTTCAGGAAAAAAATGGACCTTGCTACTTTTAAGGACATGGTGCTCTTTCTGGCCATAATTTCTACTGTCAAATTAAACCACGATAGAACTGATCCCTTTAGATTTGCTATTAACTTATTTATTTCTGCTTTTGAAGGTGCACTTAACACCACCTTATATATTGGGACATCTAGGTGCTGAAAGCTGTAATTTACCCTCTGGTTTAATTAGATCAATGACTTTATTGGACAGCCTAAAATGTCTGAAGTAATAATCATAGTCCAAACTTTTAATTCTGAATCAAGCACGAAAGGAGGGGTGCACACTTCTCTTCAGTAAAGAGCAAAGTATTTTAAAGGGCTGCTTTAATTTCTAATGGCTGCACTATCATTTTGCAGTTAATTTTGAAACGTTTTGGAAAACCCACTAACACAGCAAATGTAGAGTAACAACAGAGACTCAATGTTTTCCATCACATTCTTACAGTTTTCAAGACAAGTCCAGGAAGCAAAATTAGCAGAGTGCAAATTCATATTGATCTGCCTGGCTTCTGGAAAAATAAATTTTCTTTCAATGTCAATTAAAATTAACAAAGTGAGATTTCAATCAGGTTACTTAAGTAAAAGGTCACAAGAATGGGTTAAGAGAAGATTAATCGCATACATACAAATATCACTTTCTCAGAGAAACATACTATGTGTTCAAAGAAAAGCAAGCAGTATATTAAAAGATGAGATGTAATCAAGTTTCATCAAGCTCCTTCAACTTCAGTAATTTTCTTATTTACTGCATTCATTGCTTATTCATTAAGCAAGTCCAGTGTTTTACAAAAAGACAAAAAAGAAAGAATGAAAGAAAGAAGTCAATCCCCTTTAGGATTTGCAATACAGATATCTGTGGATTTTGCAATCCAGAACTTTGTGCCAAAAATAGTCCTATTGATTACAAGGGATTAAAATTACTTCTTAACATACAAGCAGTGGAATCTGGCCTTAAGCAAAATCACACTAAAAACTCAGAATATAAATTAGAAAAAAACAGTCAATTAACTGAATATTCATGCTCTGTAACAGAATCAAAGAAATGGAAGAGACCTCTGGAGGTCTCAAGTCCAACCTCCCACTCGAACAAGTTGGCCATAACTTTGTTCCCCTCCTGTACTACCCTCCTAGAGAAATATGTTTCTTGATTGCCAACCAGAACCTCCCATTTCCTGCTGTTTTCAACTATTACCCCTTGTATGGTTTGTGCCAGTACTGAGAAGACACTGTCTCTGTTGTCCTTGAAACCACCCTTTAAGTCACTGCAAGTTGCTATTCGATACCATCTAGTCTCTTACCTAGAACTAAACAAGACCAACTTCCTCAGTTCTTCTTGCAGGTCAAGTGTACCAGGCCCTGGCCCATCATTATAGTCCTCTACAATTCCTCCACATCGCTCCTGAACAGGAATGGGATGAGTGGACAGGAGAGGGATGAACTGGACTCACTATTCCACGTGCAGACTCATCAACACAAAGTAGAGGAGGGTAACAGATCAGCTTTAACTGGAACATGAACAGAACACAGCTGTCTCTATGAAGAGCAGACATCGCATTCATGCAGGCAAGCTCAGATCCAAATTCCAGACTTTTCTGTCATACTGCAGTTTGATACCAAGGCTTACTAAATGCAAGAAAATGTGATTTTTAATTACTTTTGACTTATAACAGCATACAGCATGGGGAGAGTCATTTGCTTGTACAGATCCTTATCTCACTGACTTAATTTGGAGGAAACTGAACTAAGTTACAAAATTAGTAGCTTTCCTTGTAGGGTCAGAGAAAGGAGTGGAGATGATTTTGTCTGCACTTTTGGAGTGCAGTCATGCACACCTAACTAGTGCAGTCAGCTACCAGGATCAGACACACAAATCTAAAAGGCTTCACACAGTCATGTATTTGTAAGACTTCTGATGTGCAAAAAAAAAAAAATTAAGAATACATGACTAGGACACTGAATTTACAGAACTGAGTCTCCCTTAGGCCAGAAATTCCTAAGGAGTACTTAGGACTCCTAAATATTTGCCAAGGACAACGAGGTCTCTCAATGAAGGATTCTTTGGAACTTAAAATAAACATCTATCATTATGTGTTTAGAGTCTATCTGTAAAATGACAGAATTCTTGTGGCTAAAGCAGAAACAGAGGACTTAGGAATTGTGTTCAATTCTTGGATTTGCCACAAATTTCCTCTGAAGGGCCGGATGTTTGTCTTCCTGTAGCTCTGCTCCCCAAGTGCACACACAATCATGTTCCCTTTCACCCTACAATTTTTTTCACATTATGATTATTAAAAAAGGCATGTCAGCCATAGCAAGGACCTTCAGGAAGCTAGAGGGCATTCCTTATAGAAGTATCTAGCTTGGAAAAGGCCCAGCACTGCCAAGTCCACCAGTAATGCAAGGCCCCAAGTGCCACACCTACATGCTGACAACTGTTTTGTCCTGATCTCCAATCTAAACCTCCTCTGGCACAACTTGAGGCTATTTTCTCCTATCTTGTCCCTTGTTACCAGGGAGGAGAGACCGACCTCCACCTTGCTATACTCCCCTTTCAGGTAGTTGTAGAGAGCAACAAAGTCACCCTGAGCCTCCTCTTCTCCAGGCTAAACAACCTCAGGTGCTCCTCAAAAGACTTGTGCCTCGAAACCTTCACTGGCTTCACTGCCCTTCTTTGGGCTCCACCTTGTGCTGTCCCCACAACTTTCTCCCTCCCCTGCACTTCCCCATATGGGATGAAGAGCAGTTCCTGGGCACAGTGCCAAAGCAGCTGCTACAATAATAGGTGGAGATAGTATTTTGAGTCTAGGAAGAGGCTGACAGTTATTATGAGCTAACGGGACCGGACACAAAGCTGTTTTAAATGTAGGATGGTTACCCAGCTATGCAACCTGACCACAGGCACTGGGAATATGTGCCACAACAAACAGTTTCAGTCAGATGAGAAAGGCTAAAACACCTTGTTTGTTTTCCAGTACCTGTGCTAGACTAAGTCTGCTCCTTCAGCAGGACCTGCCCAGCCACAACGTTTTGCTGTTTAAATGAACCACTTCTGTGCTGGATTCAGTCAGCCACTTGTAGACAACAGTGTCAAGTGTAAAATGACTCTTCATCTTGACCACTTTAGGCCTACTTTGCTGCTTGTCTTTTCCTCCTTCCCTTCCAGTTCAGTCCCTCTCTATTTCTTTCCATTTATTTCTCCTTACCTCCTAATTCAAACTCTCTACCTCTCTGCGAAACAGGAGCTTCCCATGACAGCTCTATCACATTGCTCACTTTGCTTGTCAATTTTACTTCATTGACTTGCTTCTAACTTCTCTTTCAGAGTGTAACTTAAGTGGCTCACAGCCTTCTCATAAAGCCTTACAAATAGGGCAAATCACAGTAGAAAACCAAAACTGAAACTGTTTTACCTGGCTAACACTTTGACAGAAACTTGATGTGACATACTGGACCTCAGACAATTACCCAGCTAGCTTGCACTCACACTACTGATTAAACCCTGAACTCACTTTGGAGAACCTGATTCATTAACATCAGGGAAAATGGCCAAAATTTCAGGTAACTAACCTGTAAATCTGAAAGTGGGTTTTATGAATAAGAATATTAATAGTTACAAAGTCAAACATTACAAGTCTTCCTTGCATGGTCAACTGGATCTTGTTCAAATCCAGTAAGAGGCATCAAGGATGAAAATAAAGGATGAAAGTGCACTTGAAATAATCCATCTATGCATAACACTGATAGGAATTATTAGAAAAATCTGTCCAGTTCTGGTTTCCAAACTACAAGAACATGGAAAGCCTCCAAAATGTACATGAACATGATATATAGTTAATACTATTATTAACAGATAACAAGTTCTGGATTTCAAAGACAGGGAGAACTGTCCAAATAATCCCAAACTTTGGGAATCTGCTCAACTCTCACTGAGCCCCAGTGCTCCTTTTAGCAGGGCTATAATTCACATCATTTCTCTAGATTCAAATTCTTATAATTGACAGCGCCTTTGTGTTTTGTTACAATCTTGTCCTTCAAATTCCTCCATAAACCCACTTTTCCCAAATACTCAACATTAGCCCAGAGTTACTCACTCTGCCAGGCCCTCAGCCGATTTCAGTGTGCTTTACTTAGGTCCCACAGGAAAAGCAGTGCCCTAAATGAAATCAGTTCCCAGGGAAGCTTAAATTGCATATGTGTTTTTGGACAAGAACTTGTTTCTTCATGAAGGGGATGAGATTTTTGCACTAGGTTTAGTAGAGCAGGGTGACATGTAATGTTACCATTTATATACACATTCCAGTGTTTATGTAAGCAGTTTCATCAAATCCATCATGGTATTATGTAGATGGTTAAAATTAAGCAGTGTAGTATGTAAGTGTTTACAGGATTAGACCCAGAGATTTGAAGCATATAAAAGGCAAGTTCCGTCTAGATCCACTATGTGAGAAATTATGAGCTAAATGCAGGAATAATGCCAGAAGTCTGACCCTGTATTTTTTTGCAAATGCAAGGACTACTACCACAAGATCCAAATTTGAGGGGCAAAAATTACAGATCAAAGTTTAAGAATTCAGGAGTCACAGGAGGACGAATAAGAAATTTTTGCAGTGCCTGCAAATCCTTGAACATTTCAGATTCATGGTGCACATTTCTGAAAACAAAAACTCAATAGTTCCCCACTGCTCTTAACACAAGCAGTGCCTGATGTTTGCTTCACCGTTCACTGAGTCTGCGAGTGACAGGAAGAATGTTGACATTTTGTGCCACACATACGGGAAGAAACAGATCATCTTCCTCTGAAAGGTGCTTTATTTTATGTGAGAAAAGACAAAACTCTGAGCTCCACATCAAATAAATCATACAATAAGAACATTATTTTTAAAGGGAATGAGTATTTTGCATATTAATATTAAATGACGTCTGAGCAGCAAATATAGAAATTATAATATTCAGTTTCTCACAGAGAGCTGACACAGAGCAGAGGAGTTCTGGTTACCAAGCTGTCTTAAATCTACAGCCTCAAAAAAAAAAAAGCTTCATCAAAATTTAATATTCATGCAATAGGGACTCTTTCATTGTTATGAAAACTGATTAGGGCCAAACATAAAATCTTGGATGCTTCATTTACTCCCTTCCTTCACCAGAAAAAAAAGAGGCGCAAAAATCAACCCAATGAAAAAAAAAATAAACCTGGCAAACATTTTCCTGGCAGCATTTCAGGGAGCTACTATTTAGCGTCTTTGGTAAAGCTGCAGTCCTTACCAGCCAACACAGAGACCCTTACAAGGAAACGGAAGGGACATTAGTAATTCAAATAAGGGGCAAAAGAGACAGACTAAAATTAAAACGTGCACAATTATTTTCCAGCAAACCAGCAGCAGCATATAATCTAGTAGGAAAGGGGAAAGAGAGAGCTGATAATTTTTTTTTGGTAAAGATGTGGGCAAAGCTCTTCTTTTTGAAGAAGTCACAGAGCTAAAATAACCATATTGTTAGGCAGTGACTCATGGGAACAAAGACAACAATGCTATCTAGGATCGTTATACTGGTGCCTTTTAATCATAATGTTGGTACAGTTTTCCCTCACTCTGACCTAGTTTAAATAGTTTAGAAAGCTTAATAGGCAATGCTGCTTACAGCACTGTTAGGAGGACCTGAATATATACAACAAGTTCTTTTGTGAATGAAAATTACTGATTCATGGCCCGTTACACTCCATGAATTCAGAGAAACAACAGTGAAGTTAACTCATGGAAGTTTCACACAAGCGAATCTGAATTTGTCCTCCTGCACTTTCTAAACATTCGTGTTGGCAATCTGGCATCATCAACACGGCATGTCCTGGAACAGGCACCCGTGTCACAGTGCTTCAGTGACAGCAGGGCACAGCCTGCCTAGGAGCAAAGTAGAGGTAAAAATTCTAAATTTAAAAACTACTAAGTTGAGCAGGAAATGTTTTTAGTTCTCATAAAAAAGATTTATGAGAACAATGCTTTCACTAAAGTTTTTTATAGAAGTTTTTTTGTTTTAACTGACAGGCTGGAAATCAAGAATTTTCAGTCTTGGAGTTTTCAATGAAAACAAAAAGGTTGCCAGTAACCGCCATTTCCAGTAGAAATATCCTTTTGGCAAGAAATTATATCTTTGTTCATTTTCTTATTGAAAAACATTGATCCGTTCCAGTGATTGATGTCAACTATAGGATACAACTGTATTTTCCGTGGGATAACTGATGAACTTGCTTTTAGTGTTAACTAGATTAATGCCTGCTATCATCTGCAAGTTTATAGCCCACCAAAATATAAAACCCACTTCTCTGAACCTCTGGCTCTGAAGTCACATATGTTACCCACAGACACTGCTTGAACTTGTGCTGAACATAATTAAGTTGCTCAGTGTATCCCTGTGAGCTGCACTGGCCATCGCTCTTGATTTGCAGGGGGAATTTTTCTTCCACTGTAAAGCCCAGGCGAATCCACTGGAATCATTAAGGGGCTTTGCTCGGCTGCAGCAGTAACAGCCCCACAGGGACACCCTGCCCTTCCTCTGCTGCTTAGTCTGGGTCAGCTCCAGGATCCCACAGACACCAGGATAAAGGACAGTGATGAAAATGAATCATAAAAGAAACTCATGAGGTCAAGCCAGTGCATGCATTTACTCTACCCGAGATTCAACGCTTGGTAGCAGGGAGCTGTAAGACCTCCTCCAGTGATCAGGTTGGGAAAGGCAACTCCTAACATCTATATTCTGACTTAGAAAAATAAAGCTATCTTTCCAGAATTATTGACCAACAAACCTATTTCATTAGATTTCACACAACCAGGATTTATTTTTTTGTCCCATCTGCGTCTCTGGCTCCTGAGAGGTATTCTCAATTATACAGAGGAAACAGATGCCTTGATTTCTCCATGTGGCTCAGTCCTGGACCATTACATGGAAAAATGTCCCAACTGGGATTTTCAGAAGCATTGGCTTAATCCTCCTCCCACGAAAACCACTGGTAAAACCACCCATGAATCTGCAGTTGGAAGAAAAGAGGACAGTGCTAAACACTCTCAAAAACATTACTATTGCCACATGTGGACATGAACTAATCTTGTTCAAGAAAAGTGCTCTTCTTAATATCAGATTCTATTTTCTCCAAATGAATAAAGATTAATCCACAGCAAAAATTCTTCTTAAAGAAGGTTTTCTCAAGGCAAATTAAGGGAAAAGATTTTTAGGTAGCATATTGGAAAAAAACACAAACTAGAGCAGACCACCAGGCAGCTTGGAAGAGCAAAAGTTTACTTTGTAAAACCAAACTTTGCAACCTTAATTTTGTTAACATGAGAGTATCCTCTAATTTTATCTACAGCTACCACCTTCCCCAAGTTACAATTGCCAAAAAAGGTCAAAATATCTTAACGCTACATTCCACCAAGTCACTAAATGGAACAGAAGTCGTATTACTGTAATTCACAATTCAGAACTCAAATTTCATAAGACAACATAAGAAATGTCATTTTAACCACACTAATTCCTTCACAGTTAACATGAGTGGGTGTTGGTGCAATCCAAGCTGAAAAAAGCCATCTAATTTCAGCAAGTATACCACAAGCCAGCTTGGCAACCCTCCACGTGGATCAGACAAATGTCTGCTCTGTTGAAGCTGAAGGCACAGTGATAATTATCATAGCTGATACTGCATCAGTGGTAATGACAGTGTGGTTTGTAAATATGAAACAAACTAGGATTCTCTCGTTCACAAACAGGGATTTGGTTCTGCTGTGGGAACCCGCCATAAACCTGACAGATCTGAATGCGGCCCTTGATCCAAACTAGGGCACGTTCCTCTGTAACTGGGAAGTCATTCAGTAGCTGCAGTGCACATTTAATTATCACACTTTTTGGGTGGGTGTTGGTAGAAGCCGGACAAATGCATAATATGACAATTATTAGACAATCACATCCACCAGAAGGGAGAAGCAGCCACTGCCACCACTCCTACTGAAAATAGAGATGCTGTGACCATTTTTCACTTTGCTCAGGACGTTGCTTTTGGGGTCAGGTAGCTCACCAGGAAGGAGTCAGTTCTTTCCAGAATAATTAAGCATGCTCAGTTAAAGTTCCCTAATGCATTTAGCCAGTAGGAAAAAACCTCTCAAACGGTGACATCAAGGAAAGAGAGAAAGGATACTTTCTCATTTAATTAGACAGCAGAACTCATAATGGTTGAAATAGGTAGGTATTTCCCAGCTCAGAACTGCAGCCACACAAGATACATCAGAAACCTAAGCTTTGATTCCTGTCCTGTCCCTCCAGTGGCAGCTGAGGCCAGAAGGGAATAGTGGTTTTGCAGAGGTTTTTGGCTCACAGAGCCCTTCTGACACACCACAAAGCAAGGCTCGCGTGCAGAAAACGAGCTGGCTCTGAGGACTCGCAGGTGACCGAGCAGCCCTCCAAACCAGTGGGAGGCTGGGCATGCCCTCACCAAAAGCCAGTGGATAAAAAAGAGCTTAAAATCCCTCATCTGTGGGACCTCAGCATGGACCAGAGGGTTTTCTCCAGAGCCAGTTCAGATTTACTTACACACTGTGCCCTGTGCTTTAACTCCACTATGAGAATGCTACTCTATTTCCATATTAATGAATATTTATAAAGCACTTGGAGACTCTTCATGAGAGGTGAGCCTGGCATTTAAGGCAAGAAATATTACAAAATTTCCTTTCCAGTTACTAAGCAATATCCAGTCATTAGGAAAGATTCCTGATAAATAGATATTGGCTTCAATAAAATGTTTTTGAACAAGCTCTCCACTGGAAAAAAACCAAGATCAATGGAACATTTTCAATTACTTCAAAATAATGTGATGTGGAAATGCAACTATTTCCTATGTTTAATTGTCTCCCTATTTTATGCTATCTCTCTAAAATGCTAACAATCACTTAAAACCGTGTGTTTTCACTTTCCCTCAGACCATCTTTTTCCATTACAGAAATCTTGAGCTCTTTCGCTCACCAAAAACCTTACGCAGGGGCAGAGGAGAGCCAAACTAAACTTGACATTTCCTCCACTCTTTTTTTTCATTTATTGGTCTTGCCCGCATAGGATTCATCTCATCTCATCCCACACTTCTCTTCACTCATGGCAGATGCAGGATTACTTGAAGAGCAGCTGACTTACTCTACAGACTGGATTGGGGCTTCCCTGCTCCATTCTCCCTCCACTGCTTTTTTGTTAGAGAACACAACGAACTCCTAGTCATGAGCATTTTATTCAGCTACACAGCTGTAACTGAATTGTCAGGTGGCTGCCAGCATCCACAATAAGAAAAACAGAAGTATAATAGAAATCTTTATTGCTAGTCCTTAAAAGAAACAAATTAAACTGATCTGTGTACCTGGAGTAGTGGTGAATATTTGTATATGAAAACTAATTGGATTTTAAAATAAGAGATGAATTTCACATTTCTGTCAGATTGTATGACGCTAATAATCTTTATTATTTTATTATAATTTTAGGTCCAGGTATATCAGAAATAGGTATATCGGAAATATTATATCTTGAACTTATGAGTCTCCTCTTTGATGACAGTTTTACTGCCTATTTCATTAGCTGTCTGGCTAGTCAGTTTTGTAAAGATGAAGCAAAAGTGAGATGAATTTGCTGGAAGACAAACTCCAAACTGGACTGGGTGGTTTGCACTATTCTGTCACTGCTAATGGAGTTCAGCTCTATTACTTATGACAAAACCCTCTGGTATGTAAAATGCTTACTTTACTGCCATATCATTTTTAGTAATAAAACCAAAGAGGGACCTGCTATGCACCCCCCTTACAGAGACTGCCAACACCCACAGGGTTCATGCAGGCTCCAAAAATCATCCAACAACTGCTAAACAAAGCAGTTCTCATCCCCTCTCCCATTCATCTCTGGAGCGGTCTATGCTCAGGCTTGCACCATATAAAAGTAGCTT
Organism: Pachycephala philippinensis; assembly: GCA_013397055.1. Classification (NCBI taxonomy): domain Eukaryota; kingdom Metazoa; phylum Chordata; class Aves; order Passeriformes; genus Pachycephala; species Pachycephala philippinensis. The sequence goes on from VWZT01009984.1 coordinate 528,874, forward strand.
TAAATTCAAGATAAATTAGCCCACATGGAGTTCAGTGCTAGCATAGCTGAACTGCTCTGGGGAACGCAGGTTACCTTATTGGCACACTGGTAAGAGCCAAAGCTGTGTCTCCTTTACTCTCACAAGAACAGGTAAGACAACAGATGTATTTTTAGGCCCACACACGATTTCTCCCTTACAACCATTACTCCACATTGAAATGCAATCTTGCTTTCATTAGGAAAGAGATAGCTTCTAACTGAAGTTGCTCTATCTGGAATGAAAACATATGTATCATATGGCAGCCTCATTTTATTTCATTCACATCACACTGTAGCGCTTACTTTTCCTCCTCCTCGTTCTTCAAGCGTAAGAGAGAGTTGTTGTTTGTGTGTAGCATGCACATTAGCACAGATAAACTGCTAGCTGAATGTAATGATTAATGATTGAATAGTGCAGTTGTTGCAAAAATAAGTCATGCAGTGAAGAGAGATCTGAAGATTATATCTAACACCAGGGGATGGCTTATTAATCTTACTTCTTGAAGAATTCGTGAGTAAATCATTCTCCTTTATTAATGATATTTCACTTTGCTCCATGAGACATCTTTTATACATCCAGAAGGGCAATTATCTGTTTAGGCCAGGAAACAATATTAGTCACAGACGGTGCTTGAATGTTTGATCTAAGTCACTTAAATAAAAGAGGGAAAAAAAGACTGAAGCACACTCCAAAGACTACCCCAAACCTGCATTTCCAGGCGGGTTGTTTTGGTTCCCCTCCACCTGGAAATGAAAAATTATGTGCTTTTTCGAGTCTCAATTAATGTGGAGCTTGCATACTCTAACAATGATATAACCACTCAAGGAAAACTACATCACTTTTATGTCTTCTGTGACTGAAGGAATTCTATTATATGTGAGGTGGTTAAACATGTCTGAAACGGTTTATTAATATAAAAGTCTTTCAAAGGGAGATCTTAAATTCTTGATCACAATGAGATATTGAAGACAGAAAGTAGAGTTTATAATTTAAAAATAAAAAAATCTTCTTGGTTCAAAACTCTCCTTTTTCTTAGCTGTCCATCATCTGCTATCCACAAAAACATTGGAAGATTTAAGGAGGGAACACAGACACCTGTTTAATAGTAGTATTCCAAGAACCATAACATAACAAATACACAATGCTAATATAAATCTATAAATAATCTCCAAAAGGACATTCATTAATTAGTTTTAAAGACCTTGAGTATGAAAATCAGAAATTTAAATTATTATAGAAGTTGCATTAGATAATATGAATTGATCACAGACGGTTTGCAGGTTCACAAAACTTTGACAAATATTTTACCATGGATTTCAAAATATTACTAAGCTGAGTCATAGTTGCCCTTTAGATTAATAGATCAATTAAATGCAACAGTTTATTGGACAGGTAATTAATTAATGAAAGGCAGCATGATCTAGTAAATAGAAACATAAGGAGACCCAAGAAAGTTGTACTTTATTTTTCAAGTATGGATTAAGACTAAGGATAATCTGCAGGGAGGAGTCTGCAGAGGTGCTCTTGCATGTGAGGGCATTTCACAAAGACACTGCAGTCTCTGATATTTGGTAGGGACACCTGGCTTCCCAAGTGTTGTGTGGAGAATTGCACTTCTACCAATGCCCCTGTGTGTAATTGGTGAATTCGAGCTGCTCATTTGGATGTCACAGGTGCTGCTGCTGCCATTCTGGTCAGCTCAAAGCTGGAAAATGGTATTTAGAGCAAAAGAACCAGAGCTCTGCCTTGTAAAGAAATCACAAATGAACCTGCACTGAGGGATCCTGTTTGGGTTTTGGAAACATGAACATCCTTCCAGACTGTGTTTANAATAAGGTACCTATATTGAAAGGGGGAAAAAAAGCATTCAGCAGTGCAACAGTCCCATTTTCAGAATGAACCATCTCTGGTAATGTGGCAATTTTTTGGAGAGTACCAATCTGCCTGACAGTGAGAGTACATTTTCATCATTAACAAATGCTTTTGTCTGGAATATGAAGTTGCTTTATGTTTTTAGTTTTAAGTTGCTTGTTCCAAAAAAAAAAAAAANAGAAGTCATGAAAGAAACAGAACTGATCTAATAAAAGTGGTTCAGGATTTTCACTCGAGTACATTCTAGAGATTTCTTATTTTCATTTGGTTGGTACTTTTCTTTTGACTCAAGAAAATAGTAAGCATCCCAACCATACCTTAAAGCCAAAAATATGCACGTCAAAATACGACTGCACTTTGTATCAAAGATTGGGTCTGACTGCAATGTGTTTTCAGCACCCAGCTTCAGGTGCTATATATTTTACTTGCATTTTCAAGCTCATTTGACCAAAATGACACAAGAGCCCCTTTCCCCCAAATACCCAAGGCATATTAAGATTCTATTTCACTGGTTCATTTCAAATCCAAATTTTCTGTTACCTGATAATCATTGCACTACTGACACAAGCCATACCTGTTTGTCCACATAGCATTCAAAACTGGGGAAATGGGGTTTATTAAAAGCCATCCTTTCACATTCCTTGGTGTAAAAAGGTATGTTGAAGCTTTTGGGCTGCTATAAGTCTACCCCACTGAAGTTTATAAAATAAAGGTTTGTCCTGCAGTGCAGTTATCCATTACAAAGAGACCATAGTCTATTACCTGAACTTGATCTTTCCCACCACTCAGCCCCACATCACAGCACCAGGTTTAGCATCTGCCCGTTATGCAGAAAAGCCTCAACACCAAAGTCAGATCCAGCCCCACATTTCTAGAACACAAGAATCTGTGCAGGAGCTACAACATCGCCCTGGATTTGCTGACAGTAGTTTTAAAGAACAAAGGTAAAAAACGAAGCAGTGTGTTTGAAAACAGAATTATATATTTTCATTGGAACTACCTCCAGCCTCATGCAGGCCTCACTGACTAGAAAACCTGGTCCCAAAGTGATTAGAAAAGGAGAATAAATGTTAATAATATTGATTCTTCTCTGAGAATTCCCTACAGTCCTGCTCAGGGAACCGAGGCAGTGAACAGCAGCAAAAAATCCAGCTTTTCCAGCAGGTGCCTAGGTAATATTTGAGAAGCAAGCAAATATGTGATCTTTTTAGGGACAAGCATAAACCCCATCTGATGTATGAACCAATGTCTCGTCCTGCTAATCTGGAATGTTAGCAGATATGTTCAGATTCTCAAGCCTGACCTGCTTCTGAGAAGAGAATTATTCAAATAGGTTACACCAAAATAATCAGCAGTTAAAAACTAACATCAGTAGATAGTGACTCTATCAGCATTTTTCTCTTGCTGCATTTTTTTTCTTAAGTAATTAAAAAGTGTCTCTGAAAGAGCAGTATGTACAGTATGTCATAAAGTCTCTCTGAACTACCTATATTTACCCCTGAAAGTGAATTCTTTATAAGACCTAGGATATCAAAGAAACGAGGGATCAAAGTAGTTTTAATAAGCAACCCAGTGTTTGTAGAACCTGCACTTTCATGTATCATGTTTTGTTCAAGTTCTTAATTTCAGTTCCTCACCACAGAAGGCACTTAAGATAACTATCTATAACCATATTGTCGTGTTGAATCCTTTGATTATTTAACATGTACACCTTAGTGAAACAAAAATGCCTTTTTTTCCCCATAATATTTGGACTTCATTGTATTTTCTCACATGAAACATAGATTTGATTTGTTTGATAGTTGGATCATATAGTAACATCATTTTCTTTAGTATTTCTATTTATATATTAGTAAAGTTCAATGTAGCACAGTTTTATCTATTCCCAAACACTGATGTGATCTATAAGACCTTGATCTTTTATAAATTTCAAAATAAACACGTAACAAAAGACAGTAAGAGCTACAGAAAACAAAGCTAACTGGGCCTTAAAAGAGAAATCAGAGGTTCCCCAGTGAACACCAGTATGCTCTTTAACACAGTAAAATCAGTTTCTCACCCTCTTATTTGAAATCAGAGCTCTGCTATGTTTACAAATTGTTTTGTGGTGAAAACAAATGACTTAAAAATCCCAAAACTCTCATATATGTTTGACCTATAGTCATAATAAAATTGTCAGTAAAGACTGAGAATTATCACATGCTTGCTTAGAAGCACAGATTGAAAGATGAAGGAACTGTAAGATCAGACTGTATGCAAAAAGCAATAATGACAAATGGACCTGGTAGCTACTCCAACACCACATCTGGATATACATTTTTTTTATTTTGCTCTGAAAATTACCCTTCTGTTAGCTTGGAATCTGAATGAGCAATAAGTTAAAAACCTTAAGAGTAGCATACTGAAATATGAGCAGGCAGGGCTATTTTCTCCCCTTTTTTTCCTTTCTAAATCTTACATTAGGATCCACAGGCCTAAAGAGGGAAGACTGTTCACAGAAGAAGATATACAGGATTAATTACAACCCTTACGGGAAGTAAAAGCTGGTGTAAGAGCACCTAGTGACAGTTTAAAGGCTCCCTTACAACAAGGGATCAGCTTTCACCAGTGTGACTCCAGCTGCTTAGTTCTCATCCAGCAAAGAGCACTGGAATGGTTTTCTGGACGTTTCAGATACAAATGCCTTCCTTCAGCCTTTTTGAATACCTTGTAAACCAGGGAACCTCAACCCCAGCACCACAATAAGCACAGTTGCACCAGCATCAAGGTGTCTCAAGAAAACATTGTTAATAGAAACAAAGATGTGATATTTGGGCTAATATATAAAGAAGATGGCATTTCGTGCTTCTGTTTTATCACACTTAGTGCTCACCTGACCCACCCCAAAACAGGGATCTTCCTAAATAAGATGGCTCTCAAGTCTAGTGGAGCCTTCAAAACAAAACAGAACCTTATAGTGGAACAGCAATCAGTGCTAACAGTCTCAGACTACCTTTCCACAATTCAGGTGACAAAAATGTGCTGGATACAAGTCTTCAGCTCTGGTTCCCTGCAATTCCACAAAGGAGTGAGAGTGGCGTATGAGGGAGGGTGACTGGTCAACACAGCTCACTTGGCTTCTGCACATAGGAAATAACTTCAGGGGAAAGTTCCAAAAGAGGAATTTAATTCCCTGACAATATAGGCAAGAGATTTCCCTGTGTTTCTTATCTTCTAGACCAGACCTAAATCAGGCTGTCATGTAATCAATGGACTATGATAGCCTGATTTTCATGTAGGATAAGTGATATCTATTAGAAAAAATTGATCCTGACATAACTCAGAAAAGGCAGCAGCTTAAAGCTAGAGGCCACAGCCTCTGGACTGGCCTTTGTACATATTTAATGGCTGTCATTTTCCTGGAGGTGCCTGAAAACAGCAAAACTCTCAAGGTAAATCTATATTGATTGAATAATCCTTGTCATCTGTTAGGACTAACAAAGCTGTCACAGTACAGCCACAAGCAAACAGATTTTATTTGATAACTTTCTTTCCATTTCACCACAGAAGCACAAGTACTAGAGTTTCAAGGGAGCCCCTTCATGTTTGGTCTGTTTTCACTCAGGTAAATCCCCAGCAGAGGCCCCTGTTTTCAGTGGCTGATTAACTGCCACGTACTTAATTAAACCTGCAGCATCAGAATTACAGTTTATGAAAGAATCAGAAGGCGGCTGCCAGTGAACCCCCAATTCTGCAGGGCTTGTGCTATATTAGGAGCTGAGCTTGAATGATTATGGCTTGGAGCTTGATAAAGATTGTAGGGGTGGGTGTGCTTGAGGCTGTCCCTTGTGACAGCATCTCCCTTTATGAATACAGAAAAATTCATCAAACAGAAATCATTAAATGGAGCAGATGGGGTTTGCTGTGTGGCTGAGGCATAAAGCGCCTGGAGATGATGAGCACGGCACGAGGCGCACGGGCAGATCAAAACGACAGTCCCGGGGATGGTGGGCAGTGCAGGACCCTTTGCTGTTGTTGTCCTCCCCACGCACAACTTGCTTTTGTAGAGGTCAGAAACAGTGTTCCCCCCAGTCACACTCCCCTTCAATCTCCCCCGAACCTCGCCTGCTTCCCAACGGCATCTGCCTCATGAAACCCTTGTAAAATGACTGGGAAAAATCAGTGTTGGGTAGAAGAAAAACTCCCCAGCTCCTTAATTCCCTCATTCCATACTCTAATAATTTTTAATACGACATGACAGTTTGTATTTTCATTGAATCCTTTTTAAATAGGTCAAACTTTTATTCTGTTTCTATTTTTGAAAGCTAGAAACTACTTCATTTCCCATGAGATTCAGGTGCCAGCACCTCAACACAGAACTGTATATGGACAGATTTGAGCTGTATTTAATTTCTCGAGGCCAATTCAAACTCTCTTGAAATGGAAGTACAAATCCAGGCATCCAAGCAGCCCCAGACAGGGTCATAAGAGATGCACATCCCACATGGGCCTTGTCCTGCCTCCAGGTATGAATTTCACCCTCACAGATTTTAGAAACGTTCTATTTGCAACAGAAAATTCTGCCTCCTAAGCCTGCAGAGAGCATCTCGATGTAAAAGCACGTTTATTCAACTTTATCTCAACTGATTTTTTTACCTTTCATTAAAGGGTGTATCTTTTGCCCTCAAAGCAATGGAAAGAAAACAATTTAACAGGGAGCAAAAAGTGGCAGATTTGGAGTCTCAGAATGAAAACTGGCAAAGGTAATTTTTTGTTTCATTGGGATGGTAAAATGTTGATTATGTTAACCTTACCTGCAAGTTGCAGTTGTTTCAGTTTTGCTTCATCTTCACCTACCAGAGCTCTTTTTGAATTCAAAAGGCCAGTAATTTTGTTTTATATTTCATCTTTATAGATTGCCATAAAATCTATCAGTATTAATGATCCTGTTAATTGTCTTTGATTTTTAGCACCATTTTCACCGATTTCTGTTCAAAAGTATACCTACGCTCTTTCAGTGCAATCATCTCACAAATATTATTTATGTAAAAAGCTGACCCACAGATGAAATAGTGCCACTCAGGAATCTGGGAAGTTAGCTTCACACATATCAACATTTCTTGAAAGAAAATACGAGGTAAATACCACCCTAGAAATTTTCCCCAGAAACAGGGTCTGTAGATCCTACATGCTCTTAAAAACACTGGTGGCTTGGATTGTTTTATGATTGAAAACCACCAGGAAGGACTCTGATGTTTTTCCCTTATAACTCTCTCACCTGAGAAAGCAGTAACTTGGAACACAAGCAATCCCTGCTGCTTAAACAGGAGAGTGTCTCAACCAAACTTTTCCACAGGAAGAGTACAAAACAACAAAATGAGGCTTTAGATAAGCCAGAAAAGTGCTCATGGTGCCATTGCTCCCTCCTTTTACCATATAAAATATCTCTCTCCTTAAGCATGCATGGATTAACTGATCTCAGGTTAGTGCAAATTGGGAGTAACTCCTTTGATCTCAATTAATGTAAATGATGTGGGAATCCTGCTGCCACTGTACCCATGTTCCTGTAAGTCAGCATCCCATAGTAACCAACCTCCTCCTTGGGTCCCTCTGACAGCCCTACAGACACCCCACACTGCACAGCCTTCACTTGAAGCTTATTAGGTTTCTAAATACCAATTATAAAAAAAGAAAGAAAAATACTAAAAAAAATAATATCCCACATTCTGCGACCTTCCCAGGTACCAGGGATAGCAGACGGCACCTCTACATGTTTTAACACAGCCCTTTTACTCAAGAAGCCTTTCACAGGGAATTTTCAGACAACTGAAGTAGCAGAGCTTGGTTCTCTCCTAAGGAAAAAAAAAAAGTTTGACATGTTTGGGCATTAACTCTGTGTGGATCTCATTTGAACCACCTTTAGATCAAAGCACAGGTTTTTCCTGGTTATGCTTAAAAAAACCCACTTACTTTCTGGTTTCAAAAGGAAAAGATCTGCTGACTTAGACATCAATAGCTAGCTTAAAACTCAGTGAATAGCACTATTAACTTTTTTATTTTTTATATTTTATTGGGCCACTTGTTCCATTCCCACATCCAAATGCTTGGAGCTCTTTGTAAGCAGGCAGAGGAGCAGAAATGCAGCAAAACCTTACTCATCTCAGAAACACCATCTCATTAAGGCATTGCTGCTGTACAAACTGACTTCATGTGCCCTTATTCATTCGGTTAGAACATGGTGCCAAATTTTTTATATTCTCAGCTGGAAAAAGGGAATGGTCCTACCACAGTAAATGCTGCCACTCTCCCCCCTCTTAATTTCTCTGGTCTCCTGATGGACCCTACCGATTTTAATGTAAGGTACCTGCCAGGAGGATTAAGCCTACATTGCCTACAATCTGTTTTACAAAACTAATGTGAGATACAGTGAGATAAGCAAAAGAAAACAATAATTACCTGACACATCAGTTTTTCTAACACAATTGTTTACATCCTTCTTAAATTAAAAAAAAAAAAAGGCATAAAGTAGGAAAATATTCTTCCTTTTTTAAATAATGCAGCCCCAATCTCTTTCTGAGCTTTCAAAGTATGTAGTTTTTTTGTAAATATGCCAAAGTCAAGGCCTGTACAGCATGTGATCTATAATAAACTTCAAAAGAACACCTTTGACATTTTAGATAACTTGCAAATGATGATGCAGAAAGATCTTTTGCCACTACAAAGAAAGAACAAAAGAACCAACATGAAAGAGAAATCAATAAACATATGGCAATTAATAAAACATTTTCTATGAATACCCTACAAAGAGTTTTACAACAGTATAAAAATCCAACAGTTGTTTCAATGTGGATTTAAAAAGTATCAGCTGTTATATTAAGATATTCTTTTTAAGCAACAAAATGTACGTAAAATAACGGATATGGATTTTGTTGTAAATCCATCAGTTGCAATGTTATGGATCAACTGGGATTTTTTTTTTAAGGTGACCCAACAAATTCTGTAATGAAACCATCCATTTTTCAAAGAATAAAAACAATAGCTGGAATCAGAAGCATTTGTTTGTTGACGTATGGTTCAACTCAGCAAGTTTGGCCAGTTTAGTGCCTTAAAAAAAATAATCGTGCCCTGAATTTTTTAAAACACATCTATTGATTTTCTTCATAAGTAACATTACACTAACCATTAGGATGGACATTACAATATCTTCATTGTAACCTATGAGCAATAATTTATCATCATCATAAAGACAGATCTACTTGCACATTGTTAACCTACCGTCTTCCTTTTCATCAGGGAACAGTTCCAGTTCCATAAATATTGTCAATAAACCTTGTAAAGTCTGAGCAACCCAGGAGATAGCTTATACTGGGACGTGCTCCCCATACATAATTAAACACCTTGATGGTCTGCTTGGTCTGGCCATTCTGGTCTCCACAAAGGTGTGGGTCTATTCTGGTGGTTTTTTTGCATTCATGTATTCTAATTCTTTATTATGGCAATGATATCTAAAGAAATGTTTTTAACTTCAGCGTCAAACCAAGATATTTATCTTTTCACATGTTGGAAGCCCAGTTTGCCTGTGTTGTTAGAAAACTCAAAAACTGAGGAAAACTGTTTATGAGTTTGTCCTGCCTTGTTTCCAGACAGAAGAGTGAGTTCACTTTTGAGCCAGGCAGACAATTCATTTCACTGTCACCTATACAAAACCTGTGCCTGGAAGAGCCCAGAGAAATTCTGTTTCATGGTATGGTTTTTAATGGGGCCTTCTACCAACCCTAGAAAATAAATGGATGATAGCAAAAGAATGTGCATGCAGAAAATTCACAGTGCCATAAAGGAAAGGTTCTGCATTTCCTGGTGTAGTCCCTATATTCTGTATGTGCAGGGGTGGGGAGAGTTAGCAATATTATCTTTTATGGTTTGATTGGTTTCCTTCATTGCCTGCTATGCAAAGGTTGCACAGGAGATGGGTGCCCTACTTTAGCATTTTTATCAAGGCCATTGTAGACTATATTCACATTTTCAGAACAGAACAAAGCACCTATTTCGAGGATGTGAGCAGAAGTAAAAAGCCAGAAGTACCCTGGTTAATGTAGCTCAGGTAAACCTGAATAAAGATTTTTCTATGCCCTGCATGAGGCTGAAGAGAAGCTGTTTTTCATATTTAGTGTTTGTGACCTTCTCCTGAGTGAGAACTTACAGTTGATCAATTTAACCTTCCAAGAAATAATGCATTTAGCTCCTTTCAGATTTTTTAAGTGAGGCTTCGAGCACATTTGGCTTTCCACGACTTTGTTATCTTTGCTCTTCGAGCACTGGTGACTGGGGGGAGCCCAGCTCAAGAAGCAACACACGCTATCAGCCTGAAACTTAGTGTTAAATCCCCATCTCAACGAGCCAGGCAGGACGAACAGTGGCCCAAAGAACTTCTGGAAAACTGACAAACTAATCATGCATATAATTGCTTCTTGACTTTTGCTCCTGCTGTAGCAGGACTCAATAATAACCTCAAAGGTTGGTGTTGGAACACACACATCATTTAAACGACTCCAGGATGACACACTGCAATAACATTATTAATTCTTGCAGGCCCGCTCTCAGCGTTTCCAAAAGATTCAAAAGAAAATGGCTTAAAAGCCAGTGAGAGGAAGCGTGTGTCAGGTTAGTTTTGCTAATTAGAACTTGAGGCTCATTGTAACACAGCTACGAACTTGTTTGATAGCTCCTTGAAGGCAGACGATTCAAATAAACATGTGAGCCAGTTTCTATAACTGCTTTCATGTCAAATTACTGAGCAGTCCTCTCAAATAGGAGCCATGAATGGAAAGCATCTATATTTTGGTTCATTTTGATAATTAAAGACAAATTGAGAATAAAAGACAATGAATTCAAAAAGACCATCCCTCTGCATACTGTTTGAAAAAGGAACTGGCACTTAGCATCACATCAGGAGTCTACTCCAAAGCACTGAAGTCAATGGGAAGTGTCTTTCAACAAGACAGTGTTTTGGATAAAGCCAAATAAGAAAATTATTTGTATGGAAAATGCTTCAGATCTCTAGAATGATTCAGTGCTCAGAAAACCAACCACACTTATTAAATATAGACCACAAGATAAACTGTTTCATTAGTCTCAACTGGAAGAGATCATCTGGCAATCCCCCTGCTGACGAGACTCTTTTAGGCTAATTATCATAAAATACTTCCTATTTTAATAAAAGCTCAGTATTATATACTTTGGTGTTGATAGACAATTTTCATATCAGAAATTAAGTTTTAACAGCTTACATACAAAAATGGACTACTTTAAAAATTAATGCATACCCCTACCCAGTCAAGTTTTGGAAAAGCCAAAATACTCAACTCAAAGTTGAGTAAAATTAACTGAGTGGTATGATCCCACAGGCAAATAAAGAAAAAAAAGCATATTTAACAAATGTTAAAATAGATGACACTTGAAAATAAAAATCTGATAGTTTCAAGGTAACCTGTTCTCATTTTAGCATACATCTAAATGAAAAATAAGGATTAAACAAGAGCTATGTACCTCCCCAAAAATAATATACCTTGCTTTGAATCAACCAAAATGCCTGGCTTGACATTAAACCATATTTTTAATTCTGGAAAGAACTCCTTGGTGACCACTGTGGGTCATGGGAGCCTGTGGGTTCATGTCCAGGCTCAGGCAGCTCTGTGCAACCTGCTCACTACAGAGACCAGGGCACCTGTGCTTTGAAGAAAGCTGCATTAGAGGTGTTAACAAAGCACCAGTGCTTCTCAAGAAGAATACACATACCTGCCAAAATGAAATAATACTATTTTCAAAGTAATAAAAACTAGACATCCTTAGCTGGCAAAGAATTACTTGGTTTTCTTCTCTTATTTTATTTATTCTTCACTCCTATATCTTAGTTTAGATCTTTCAACTTTACTTACAGCTACCAGATGAAGCTGAAGAATTTATCACAATTATCCAACTCCCTGCTCTTTGCAGTGAAGCAGGTAGCCAGGAAATCTTTACATGAAAAAAAAAAAAAAAAACACATCAAAGAATTCTTGACTTGATTTAGGAACAGAATCTAATCACAGATATTGGCTAAGTTAGCACTCTAAAAACCTTTCATTTATTAAGCTGCATATATTTGGAGAGTTCACCATGGCAAACACTGGGCTTTGGGGACTACTGTAGATAACTGTGTTTTGTGCTATCTGAGGGTTATGGGATCTCTGTTCAATACCAGGGGCATGGCCACACCTTGGCTGGCCTTTGCCCTTCCTAGGACAGCCAGGAACAAACCACAATTCCAAAAACCACAGGCCAATTCCAAAAGTTGTATTCATCCAACCAGTTCTCAAACATACTGAAGAGCATTGGTATTCAGAAAAAGAAGCTAATACTATAACTTTTTTCCCTTTTAGAAAGTCCTCTAGTTCTTAAGAACAAATTAATTTTCTGTCTGAAATTCAGTTTAAGCAAATTATTAAGCATAAAGCAGTCCTTCTTTGCTTTTCAAGGCATGCATTAACTTCTTTTCTGAATTAAACATCAATAAAAAGGCATGTCATTAGTGTTTATTCTGAATGGTATTTTTTGAATATAATTTCATCAACTCTCAAGTACGTCCAAATTCTAATATGATTTTCATCCCTCTGTCATGTTAATTTCTCCAGTGCAGTCCATCTAAGCCATTAAATAACAGAATTATAAATAATCTTCTAATATCCACTTCACAACTCTTTAATTGATAGTACTCACTAGAGCACATTATGCAGGTGCTCACTTTTATTTCTGATGGATAAAATGAAACATTTTAAAACAAGTTTCATCTGCTCTTTATCAGACAGCTCCTAGCCATAACCAAGGCTTACATTGCTGATCCCTTCTCTGCCTAATGCACCAAAGACAGAAAATATCAACTGGCAACAATTAAACCAGGAGATAAGGGAAATAACAGCTGTAAATACTCTTCAACAAGGGTATGTGTATGTAGCAAAGAGACCAGATGTAAACCTTTTAAAAAAATTCTGAAGTATAAAATATCTTTGGTCAAGTTCTTTTGGTTTATTGTTCAATGACAAAAAAAAAAAGAGAAAAAAAAAAAGAAAAAAAGGCAACAACTAAAATAAACTTCTGTTGCCAAAATCTTAATACTACTGTATACATACAGTATATTCTAGAAGATTAAACATATAGGGAAAAACACACACCTAAATTACTCGTCCAATCTATGCAAGCCTGACCTTTACATCAGTATCACTTGCACATCTAAATGGAAGGCCCTATTAGAAACTACTTTTTTCTTAGACTTCTGCAAAACAAATGGAGCATCTTTCTCTCAAATACTGTAGGAGGAAAAAACCCAGTGCTATTGCCAATTTTGATGTAAATTTTCCAAGTCTGGATTCTGATTTTTGGCAAACACAAGTAGTTTAAAGCAAGTTTGAAACTTCCTGCTGCCACGGAAGGCCCTGAATCAAAACCTAGTAAGTATGTGTTGTATTTATGTGGCCATGTACCGAATCTCAATTAACTTTAGTTGCTACTAAACTTATCAGTTTTCCAACTGAAATATTTAGACACCATCAGCACAGTTTATCCCCTGGTTAACCCTGTGTTTTCCATTGACCGTTGCTGTTCAGAAATCTGTAACTCTGAACTGAAATTTCAGTACAATACCTAGAAGCCCATTTTAATGAATACATTAAATGCATAACGAGGCAGTTATGTGATGCAAATACCCTGGTTATTGGTAAGCAGGTGCAAGGGAAACATCTGCTGAGCTCTGATATACCAGAATTAATTTTTTCTTGTTCCATAGATGCATCACCAATCTTCAGCTGGATGTGGTGTGTCCTGTAATGTTTAAGACACCCAAAAGAAGTCACCAACTACTTCTAGGTCTGTCTTGGTCACTAAAGTTTCTCATTTCAACTCATCCCTCTCCTACAGGCTACACGAAGCACTGGAGTAACGCCTGCTCACACCTGGCTGTATTAGACATGCACCTTTTAAGCTGCTTTTATTTCCTGGTTTAGATTTATTTTCATCAAGTTGAAGCCTCTTGCCTGCACCTCTGAAGCTCTGCTGCATATCACAGATCATTTGCATCCCTCCCCAAACTCTTTTGAATTACACCACTTCCTACCTTGTTTCCTCTTGTTATTGCACCCCTGTTATATTCACCTCTTAAAACCAACTCATGACTTTGTAACCCTCTGGCTCAAGGGAAAACACAAACTGGCACAAAGGACACTTGGTTCACAAGTGAAGGCAGCTGGGAGTGAGACAATGAGACTTGGTGTTGACAGCAGAGAAGAGCTGGGGGAGCTGTGGGTCTGGAGGACAAAGGAGCAAGGTTTGGACACAGCCTTTGCTGGGGCGGGGGCAGGTCTACAGCAATTTGCCTGGAGCACAGGAAATCAGGAGACTGGGAAAGCTGACCTGAACAATTCTACATATAAAAGGATAAAAAGACCATCCGTGGGCTGGGAACAACAGGCATGAGGGGACTGACTCTGGAGGAAATGCGGGGAGGGAGGCCCTACCTTCACATGCTGAACCAGATTTCCCATCCCTGGGCACTGGCATGTGCTGTTTCTCATCTGCACTTGCAGTTTGTGGCAGCTACACTAGAAAAGCAACTCTGTTCCTTATCAGGACACACATTTATGGGAAACTCTCACAGGCAGAGACACTAGAAGAGGTGGTGCTTGGAAAACTGAGAACATTTGCTTCCAGTTACTGGAATATGCAAGTTTCCAACCAGTCGGTGGGAGCCCAGAGCACTCATACAGGGACCTTCAGCAGGATTAGCTGTGCCTTCCCTTGAATTTGGTCCTTGTCCCATTTTTCTTTTCATTGCACTCTCTTAAAAACGCAAAGTCAGTCATGGGAGAGGTTCCCACAAGTAGGTTTGTTCACAAACTTGGTCTTCAAGATGCAAAGAATGAAGGAAAGGTGGTTTTCTCCCATTTCAGACTGCATTAGGCTCAGCAGCAGTATATTTCCATCCTTCATGACACCACACCACTAATCAGAAAGAAGCTGCTGCTACCATTTAAAAGATGTGTAGATGTGGCACTTAGGGACATGGTTTAGTGGTGGACTTCGCTGTGCTGGGTTAATGATCTTAGAGGCCTTTTCCACTCGAAATATTTCTTTGTCATCAATGCAGCCCAAGACTGTTATGCTCTGGCCTCAGCCAGTGTCAGCAGGATCTGACCATCTATATTTTCTTCTGCTCTATGGGTGTATCAGGGCAGTAAACTGGAAATTCTGCTAGGAAAACATAAAACAAAAAAAAACCCTCCACAAAAAAACCAGCAACAACAACAACAACAACAAAAAAAAAACTTCAAAGGAAAATGAATGGTTTGATTGATATTTTTTTCCTCTGTAAGTCATGGACATTAGTTATGTTGAAATAACCTAAATTTTATAAACAGTGATAAAAACCCACAGTCCAGAGTGAAGAATTCTGGTTTTCCTTCTCATCTTTATATTTGAAGATCAGTTTTAATTCTTTTCTTACTATTTCAGCTAAGTCAGATGCTTAAAATTACCAGAATATAGGATTCCCATCATTTTCATTAGCAAATCTTCAGCTTCCAACTTGCAGTTCTGATTAAAATAAGCTCTTACAAAGTTTTAATTCACTAAATTAAAGAAAATACTTGAGATCTTGACATTTCTATGACAATTTTTTCTGAGATCTATTTTTCCCCCCTTAATTGCTAACATACTAATGTTGCAAAATGATATTTCACAGGAACATTACTTCTGAAGTTACTTATTAATGCCAGGATTTTCCCATAGCACTAAACCTAGGTTGCAGTTGTCTCCTTCTTCTTAGTTCTGGCATGACTTTGACCGGTTGAATCCCCAAATATGTATCAGTAATCAAAAGGTATATTTCAGTACAGGAGAACCTGTTTGGAAGAATTCTTCTCATTTCTTCTCCGCTTGTTTTATCTTTGCTTGAGATGTGAATAATTCATAGGCCTCTGTCTGCTTTACAGTCAAACGCATTCTGTCCACCCAAGACTGTTCGACTTTGTGATTTATTATTTAATAATTTGCAGGGCTGCGCTGTTGTAAGGTGAGCATTGTGACTGCTTGCAGAACTGTTACAATCTGGTCTAGTTAGCTGTCCTTTCTTTCCCTCTCTCCAAACAGCAGCAGTTATTGATTTTTTTTACAAACCTCTGCCATGTAATCCCACAGCTGCTGATCTCAAAGCTGTTACTATAAAGTAAAAGTTGGCCCTTCTTCTTGAAAACAAGAAGTCATGTTTTGATTCACTTTTTCTTTCTTTTTTTTTTTATCAATTGCTTCTTTTTTCTCCTTCTTTGTGCCTTAGTCAATGACAATACTCAGGAAGCGCCACTGGCTTCTCTTAAGGATAAAAATGAAAAATGAAAGCCCTTGTGGGAAATACACACTGATCCTTTCATTACACCTGCAAAAAATGCCTGTCTGAAACTTTTCAACCCTTTGAAACTTTTCCAAAGGAAGTTGAGTTATTTCATCTATTATCTTGGCAACAATTACACATAGTGTTGTCTCTCAATAATACAATATTTGTGTTTAAATCCCACTGCAAGTTATCAGTCACACATAATGGTGAAAAGAACTACTCGAAAAAACACAGTGGCTCCTAATTCTTAAAGATTTACCATGCTGCCAAGCTCAGCGATACTAATCAGTGTGCAATTAGGGCCTGATCGATTGGCTTCAACTGACTTTGGATCAGGACTGTAACAGGCACTGAGGGCACAGCCGCAGCAATTGCAGCCCCCAGTGAATTAACTTCTGTACAGCCTATTTTCTACCTGCCAATTAATTAGAGGATTTGCAGCCTTTGAAGACTAAAGCATTGTGGGACAAAACCCAAATTGTTTCTCTTTTGCTACTGTGCACGCTCAATAAAACTTCCGTGCAAATATTCTTACACTGTCCTCTTCCTCTCTAATCCATGCCTTAATTAAAATTGCATTAAAGCATTTAAGTTTATGCCTAAACTGGAAGATAAAACTTTCTGGGCCAATGTGTGCACTTCAATAACGTAGTGCCTTCAGCTCAGCACAAGGCTCAGTGTAAATAAGCTGCTGGGCTCGTCCTACATTGGGAGGGAAAACCACTATCCTGGGGGAGAGTGGAGCTGGTCATTCTCTGACTACATCCCCCAAGACTTGTATAGAAGACTCGGGACCAGAATTCCTGCATGTTTACAGTAGATTTTTGAAGGTATTTAAGTTCAACTGTAACTCGAGTTTCGTCTAGAATTACCCTGAACTGGATCTCTTATCCCGAACTACAGTGTTTTACCACCCTACCACCTTGAGCTCTTTGGTTTCTATTTTGGCTATAATGGTTTATCTTTAGCAATGATTCATCTTATTCTTGGTAGAAAGGCTTTTGTACCAACATTAAGTCTTGCAAAATTTTCTGCAAACAGATAGATTTGACTCAGCCACATACCTCAAATCAGGTAAGTCAAGATAGGCTCATAAATAGAAAATCCCTTACTCTTGGTATACTTTAGGTTTAGATCCTGTAAGATATACCATAGTTTTACATATATTTTGCTTGGCCATGAATGCAAAGACCTGAAAATAAACTCCAACCTACAGAGAGTTGTTCTAACAACCAGGGATCCTTCCCAGAGTAGAGCTGAGTTGCTGCCTTGTGTGCTAGCTGAGGTTTCTGAATTCCTTTTCCTATCAGCTCTGGAGGCATACTGGAGGAAGAAAATACACATCTCTGCAAAGGGAACCTCTGCTGAGAGGAAGAATTTATTACCCTTTTCTACTTATTCCTTTCTTCCAGTATTTGTTCAAGCCAGCGCGTAAAAACCGTAGGATTTTGGCAATGCCTAATGTGTTTTACATTAATAGTATTGGAAAATCTTTGTGACAGCAGATACTCACATTGCTAGAATACTTGCACTCTACATATTGCTACTCTACTAGATTTTTTTTTTTTTTTTTTAAGAAAAAT
Organism: Pachycephala philippinensis; assembly: GCA_013397055.1. Taxonomy (NCBI): domain Eukaryota; kingdom Metazoa; phylum Chordata; class Aves; order Passeriformes; genus Pachycephala; species Pachycephala philippinensis. Next base: position 546,745 of record VWZT01009984.1, read on the forward strand.
AGACATTGAAACAAAATATTGCAGTAATACAGCAACCCTTTCAGCTGAGGAAGAGGTGGATAATTTGACTGTATTCCAAAGTAAAGCCCTAAAAGATGCACCTTCTTCCCTCAAACATGAAAACTGCACACACTTAACAGTTTTTTCTCCAGCACTTGGGAAATCTGACAGATTTGCCTGCTTAAACTATAGATTGTCTTCCACTCTTACCCACCACCCTTCAACCCCAGCCCACCAGCTTGATTTTACACCTGGGAAAACCACTACTCAGGACCTGTTTCCTTTAGACCTCCTAGTTTGAAAGGTCTAATAGCCCAGATAAAGAAGAATACTTAAACTTGCATAATACCTTTAATGACTCCCTGGGGGAAGATGCTGCACAATTTATTTAACTCTTTGTACATAGACTTTCATCCTGGGCACTTATACGTTAAGGACCTCTAATGTGCAAGCCATTAGCACCTTTCACCATAATCTCCTCCCAATGTCCATTTAGATTACAGTAATGGCCACTAGTAATATAGAGTAATGGCCACCAGCAATGATATCATCATAATGACTTCACTGAACTTGCTCCACGAGCCTCCTTATGCATGGTAATCACATACCCCTGTACGTGGTGCCTTAATGCAATGAAGCATGCAACTTGTCCAGATACTCCAGTGGCCACCTTTAAAAGATATGGACCTTCACAGTAATATAGCTACCTCCATTTTTTAAATTATCATCAAAAAAGCAAATAGCTTACCCTATTTTTTGAGGCCAAAAAGCAGAAGTAAGCAAATCAAAAATTTAAACACTTGGTGGTTTTAATTTGAGTTTGTTTTTTTTCAGACAGGAAATACAACACTGTGAAGGTTAGGGATAGTTTTGATGGCAAAATAGCATTACTGAAAAGGAAGAATTTCTGGAGAAGAAGACCTGAGCAGCAGGCCAATTACGTTACCAGTTATCTGCTTCTCTATACGACAAATACAAAAGCATGCTGTAGACAACGTGCTTCTCACTTGCACAGATAAACTCACTGATTAAGATAGGTTAGAATTGCCTTTCATGTCCTTTTTCAATGACTTTGGCCCATAAACCTATATTTTACCTTGATGATATCCCTGGTAATAAGCCATTTTTCAGGTGACGAGGCAGTTGACCAATTTTCAGTATCATGAGTTTTCCCCCTTTTTTTTCCACACACAGCTTAACTTTGGAAAATTCCAAGCACAGCTTGATCTTTGCAGGGCTTTTTGTCCTTAACCATGTAGGGGGGAAATAGTCAACTCTAACACCACCAATTCTCATATCCTTTTGTAGAAATGGGGACAGAACAAATTATACAAAATATCCAAACATATGCCTTCATGTAAGAATACTGACTGTTTTATTTACTGCAGAGGAGCAGGTGTGTACTTTAAACACAGACCCTCCTGAGATGCTGAGTGCTCTGAAGGCTGAGTGTCTTCTCCGTTCTGTATGTCATGAGGCAAGACCTCAGAAAAAAAGGTCAGTTCTGACAGTTTCACTCCCAGCATAATTTCACTTTATTACACGAGAACAGTCTGTGAATTGCCATCTGAATATACAGGAAAGATGTATCTTAGGCTATTAGGCAGCTCCTGAACTTAATCAGCCTACACAGAAACAAAATTAACTGATTGGGGGTGGGGGCTTTCCCCTCTTTCTCTTCATCGTTAGGGCTGGCAGGTAAATCCCAGCCCTTGGAAAGGTAGCAGCTAGTCTGCTAGTGATCACTGAGAGATAGATGAATAATTAATAATACAAATAAATAACTGATTATTAAACAAGTAAATGTTTCCTTCTGTAACTGATAATGCAAACCATTTCTAGGTTATATTCTGCTTTCCAGTGAAAGCTTCCAAACTTTACCTTCAATGCAGACAAAAGCACCTCAACTAGTTCTTTCATACAGAATGGTAAATTATGTTATTGCTTTTGTACACTATTCCCAATGCTTATTGCATATTCACTTGTATACATCTAGTGCAACATTATTATCTTGTTTTGATTTTCTTTCTTCCTCCACCCATACCCCCCCTAACCTCCTGTCAACAGTTGGGGAAGCTGCTAATACAGTATTGTATATTCATTATCCTAGCTTTTTCTTTACAAATATCATTATAACATCCTGCATTTGTAAAGTAAATAATTAAACGTTCTAGAAAGTCTTATAGGACACAGTAATCTAACAGATGAAAGACATCAGAAATGTGAAAATCAAATGGAAGCACATGTAATATATATCTTTTGAAAGAGTTTTCATAAAATAGGGTTAATGTGTTAATCAACCATATTTAAAATGCTAATTAATCACTGACTTGGAGTCTATTCATAAATAATTGAATGTCCTATTTATGCAGAATTTCTTATGCTTGGAAATGTGCGGCATTCATTCTGGTCTTGCAGGATGCAGCACAGCATTAACACTCATTGAACTCTCCCAGCACTGTGTTTGGTTAGCACAGCCATGGCTGCCCACCGGGTACATTTTCCAATCATATTCTTGCAATTAACCTACTCTGTCCCATCACTACATATATCACTAGGATGGAAAAATACAAAGAGCTGCATTAACCATGACATTTTGCCAGCACTCCAAACATGGAAGCAAGAGGCACAGAAAGTGAATTTTGCCAGTCGTGAATATTCTATTTTTCCTTCCCCTCCCTCTTTTAGGGCATCTCCTCCTTTCTCCTTTGAAGGCCAGTCATGCCCCTAGACATGGGGAATTAGTCCACGCTCCAACAGCACTAAATTCAGAACGGTTTCTAACACTACAATACACATTTCTTCCTTCTCTGTAGACTCCTTCTCAGCAAATGTGTGTCTTCATCTTCATGTTTACACCCACAAACATTGATACTGGCTGCAATGGGAGATCTACCCATGTGTGTAATGGTGAAAGTGGTGCTGGAAAACACAGCATCGTCAGTTTCCAGCAAAACCCAAACTCCTTTTGTGAGGATGAAAGGGATGATCCCTGACAAAGAATGTCAGACTCTCACAAAACTAGTTGAAAATTTCTTTATGAAAATTCATGTCATGGCATTAACTCTTCATGCTTTTGATGAAATTCACAAATGCAGATTGTTTTAAAGCTTCACAATTGCTTAAAATGGGTGTATATATATTTCCAAAAGAAAAGAGAAAAGCAGTCAGGGGACAATATACATTTTCATGCTAATAAAATGCTAACTTGTAAAACAGAATTGCAGTAGCATAGGAATTCCCTGAATTCTCAATGCATGTCCTAAGTGGGAGATTTTTTTTTTGTTTCTGGTTCCTCTCTGTTTTGGTATGAAGAAGTAAATTAGACCTTGCCTAATGTGATTTAGTGGACAGCCTGGCAATGTAACTTGTCATTAAAGAATGAGAATAAGAAGAATAGATCCTTCCTTCTAATCCTTCTTGACAGCCTAACAGAATACCAATTTACCATTTGATGAAGGCTTCAGGATGTTATGAAACCTCTACAGGGACTTCAGAGTTCTGTACAGAAAGGAATGAGGATGAGAAACAGCTAAAGTTGTTGGGGGAAAAATGCCTCTGGAACAGGAGCTGCTCTATAAATGGCTGGTTGCAAGCCAGTTGGCATCCTTTAAAATTTGGACACTCCAACTAATCCAGCGGAGAGGAAAGGCGCTGGTGGACCTTGTGGAGAATCATTCAGCACTAAAAAAGAAGAGGACTGCTTCAAGCAGTTCCAAAGAAAGACTGGGGTGATGATTGCCTGTCAACAGGCTTAGGAATACTTGATACGGTTGGCCATGTTTCCATGGTACAGCAGTGTGATTATCACTGCTGAATGGTACATCTTTGCCTTTAAGGCCCTCTTAAAAAAACCTAAAAACCTCATAATCCAAACACGACTCCAAAACAGGCAAACGCTTCTTTTTTTTCCTACTGGGTAGGTAGTACCTGCACAGCTAAAGCTGACAAGGAGCAATTCTAAATTCAGTAACTGTCTTTCTCCCCAGGGAACAGCCACTGGGCTACTGTGAGCAAGTAAATAGGGGTCTAGAAGAAAGCTGGTTCTGAAATATTTTGCTTTTATCATGTTACCCAAGAAATACTGATTGACACTAAAGTGGAAATCCAGCATCCAAATGCTTTGGAGTTCTCACTTTGGAGGAGTTCTGTGGCAGTACCCAATTTACTATTCCATTCCTATTTCCAAGGAAAAAGGCACCTATTTTTGAAATGCAACTTATTGCCAGCTCTCTCTTAAAGGTATTTTTCAACAGTCTTCTTCCCTTAAGATCATAATTTGAAAAATTGAACTTAATGAGTGCTGCTCATAACCCAGTAACACGTTATTTTCATCAACAAGGTAAATTGGATTGTGATCCAGATTACTCTTTTCTGGCAGCTCTGTAATTCAAAAAACAGTGACAGCGCAAGACACAGCAATTCTAGTGGAAATGATCCTTAGTCAATGCAGAGCTTCTGGCAGTGGTGAGAAACGCAAGGTTCTGCAATCGTTCCGCCTTTTGCCAATCGTGCATGATGTGGTTAATATGTTGATGATATCTCTCTCTAACATATTGAGTTAGTGTTTGCGTCTATCCACTTCCCTCTACTGGACAAAATCAGAGCTGTTCAAGTGTTTATGATATCTTGTCGTTATAAGTGGTTGGCCCAAGAGAGGGATATGTGCCCTGTGACAATGAGCAACTACTAATGGAGATTCTCCTTTAGCTCAAGTGATAGAAGCTTGTGCTGTTGGAGCAGAAGGTCACGAGTGTAATTCTTCCTGTTAAGTTATGCTATTAAGCTGATAACCATGATGGCTGCATGCCAGCAGTGAGCAGATCCACCTCCACCCTTTGTGTTCTGGGTTAGCACTGTTCAACCTCCTTTAAACTGCTGCCTTTTCTCTTGTCTCCAAGATCCTTTTTCAATCACAGATGAAAGCAAGAGAAAGAAAGAGAGAAAAGGCTGAGAGAAGCTCACTCAAAAAACTCAGAGTAAACTTTCTTGTGCTGGTGGGTCAGCACAGCTTCCTACTCTACAGAAAATGGCCCAGAGATATGCCACAAGTGCCAAGTGTTACTCTGGATGTTATTTGGGAGTTTGCTTGTCCCAGAGCAGTGAAAAAACACAGACTCTTCTCTGTATCAGCGCCCAGCTCAAAGGAGCCTATGATGGTGTTAGATGCAGCTTCAAAAGAGACCCTCCTGTCTTTCTACCAAAACCACAGCTTCTGTAACATCCCTCTCCCTAAAAGTCAGTGCTAAGGACTGAGGATACACACTGTTCATTGTTATCATGCCTTTGCACACTTTCCCTAATTTGTTTTATCTCCCAGGCTCATTTCACTCTCTGTTCCACCCAGGATATAAAAAGATGGAAGTGAAAATTTCCTTCCTATGTGAGCTTTGGTACTAAGAACCTAACACATTGCTTTCCAAGTACTAGAGTGGTTGCATAAGGTATTTTAGTCCCAACCCATCTCTATTTCAAAGTCATACTTTAATCTGGAATGTCAGGTAGAACATGAAAGAATATTAATCTATGCTACATAAATAATTTCCTTCAATTATCAGGAAAGAGCAGCAAGACATGAATTTTCAGGTTGATTGAGTTTTAATCTCTAAGTGTAAAAATTAATAATTTAGGCAGGTGAGTTGTTTTGATTTTTTTTTTTTTAACAGAAAATTAAAGGTTTGATTTCCTTACTAGGGAAAGAAAAAAAAATAGAAGATAATTTGGATCCAAAGGTCAGGGTACATTCATAGGTTGGAAATGTGACAATTATGAAATTATTCACAGAAGAAAATACTTAGAATTCAATGCAAGACACCCAGATTCATCACAAGACACAAGAGATTGACAATCTATTATGAATGCCTCACGTCACAGATAAATATTTCAATGCAAATAAATAAAGGATGCTGAGTGTTTCTCTTCTGAATGACTTTTCACAGCTCACTGAACACAATAGTTCTGGGACTCCTCTATGTCCCAGACTCGTGTCCAAACTTTGGCATCCCCAAAGGCTTCCTGTGCTGAGCACAACCAGGTTACACTGTGATTTCAATTTGGAGTTACAAAGAACCAATTAATCAGTTTCCCCCTAACAGAATGTAAAAAACATTCTTTGGTGCATTAGGACAATCATGGACATTGTGAAACTGGCCTGGTTTTGTTTTGTGCTCCCTTGTAATTACTACAAAATGTACCAGTCTTGTCAAACCTAATGACTTTTCTTTTTTGGTGCAGGGGATTAAAAAAAAGAGAGAAAAGACAATGATGTCTCCAAGCATATGGCTGGTTTACTCTGCAGATGGGGACAAGACTAAACTAAGATGTACGTCTGGTGAATTGTGCTCAAATAAAGCTTTTCTTTTACAGGTTTTTTACCTGTCACTGTCACTATTCTTCTTGATCTGTGTTGTATGCCAAAACCCCAAAAGAGTAAACGTATTCTATGCCAAGATTGTTTTTTACTTATTTTCAAGCAAATGTTTTAAAGGGATACTTTCAGAAGAAAGGCTTTTTCGTTTTTTTAAACAGGGACCTGCTTAACTGTTTTCATCTGTTAAAAGTAATTGTATTATTTTAACCACTGGCAGGAAATTCCATGCTGTGTATTGCTTCATGTGAAGCCATTTGTAACTTTACAGCTTTTTAATTTTGCAACAGCTGTATAGAAAAGGAAAATGATTATGTAGAATTACATCACTCATGGCTGCTTCTCCCTTACAACAATATGAGTAGAAAATGTTTGCATGTTCACAATAAATACTGAAAAATACATTTGAGTGAACAGAGAGAAACATCTTCAGCACTCGCAAAGATAGCAAGCTGATCCAGAAGACTTTCCATTTAAGACTTTAGCAAATGAGAGCTCGTGAGTTACTCATTTGAACTTTAATAAAATTCAATCCTTTTAAAGGAGGGGAAAGCTAAACTCAGGAAATTTGGTGTTCCTCTGATTATAATGTAAAGAAATATTTGTAAGGAGCATTTGCTTTCATGTATTAATTCATAGCAACATATGGGAATGACACATTCACAGTGGATGCTGGATTATAAATAAAATTACTATTTCCATAATCAGATTATGGACACATTCTAAAATTTTTTAAACAACTCTGTCACATTTCTTCTGCAACCCAAAGACCTATCCTTGATATAAGCCTGATGTTCATAGAATGAAGATTATGCACTAAATAAAGACCACACTTCTTTCAAGTATCCACTGCCTGGGGTATCACTATATCACTGGTCTCTTCTGAAAATACTGAGTACTAAGGACACATCAAAGAACATTTGTGATCAGCTGATAATCTGGAGAGTACTTTGCTGCTCATGTACTTTCTGAATCATGACTGGTGTTATCTAGGCTGTGAAAGAAGAGTAGAAAGAAGAAAGGTACATTTGTTGCCCTAAAAAACAACAATATTGTATCCAGATGGACAATATTTATAATACACTTAGAGACTTGAAATGGGCAGCAAATAAAAAAACATGCTCATTAAATATTCCTATGTGAAATATGTAAAATATACAAATACTACAATATAAGCAAAAAATGCAAACATACACTAGTGGTAGAAAATTACATGTTCATGTATCCAGTCTACTAGCTTTGAACTGCTTTCAAGTACAATTTTAATGCAGAAATATCACTGAAAATTAGATCCTACCATGGATAACTTTCTCAGGTCCTACAGAAAGGTATCTCATAGAACTATGTTTCTGCCCAACAAGTTCAGAATTTTTGTGAAATTAGTTTTGCTGTTTATGGACTTATTTTGCAACCTGACTTCCACAGCACCTCTCATTTCTGTCATATTTTTCTGAAAAAATTCCTTTGCCAAGGAAAGGCGCACTTTCACTTTCACTCCTCTGGAGCAAAGGTATTAGTAGGACCTGCTGGGCCACTTATTTTCATGAAATAGTAATAATATTACAGTCTCTGCTTTTCTGCCAAATGTAGTCAGCAGAGAGGTTCAAAAATTATTTGTTGAAAACATACAGACAAAAATTTATACAATTTCCTCAAGAAATCAGTTTTAAAAGAAAAATCACATACCCACTTGGATCTGTCATCTGAATTCACCTCAAAGAAAATTTTGCAGTGGCCTCCGAACTCCACTGCACAGCAAAGCCCAGCCCAGAGCATGAGTTACACTGGCTTAGACTTAGGTCTCAAACACAGGCTCTGCTCCACAAAATCCCCATGAGGAGTTTCCAGTACATGAGTAGTTGGTAAGAGGTTTCTTCCATGTTCTGTGCTCCACATGGATCAGGTAACTAGGAATTATTATCCTTAAGTACAGGAATATACATAGAGAAACTGCTGAGATGCCTTTCTGTGTGTCACTGTGTTACTGATTCACCACTTTCCTACCCAGCTCTCCTTATAGGGACAAAACTAATATATAGACATGGCATTTATATTTCACAGATATCATCCTACAGGATTCTGCTCTGCTCATGTGGCAGGTCAAATTCAATCATCAGACACAAGAGTTACGTTCCTACTTGATCCCTTCACCTTAATCCAAAAATATACATTTGAAATCAATTCTCTCTGTTCAACATCACAGGAAATTACATATATCCCAGAACCGATTGAGGTATCAGTTGACTCAAATTACATTTTCTAATGCACTGAAATACTTGTTTTGGTAATGACACTGAGGAATAAGGGAAAATAAGATAAAAACAAGATATGCTTATCCCTGATATGCAAGCAAGATAGTTTTTTCAATTTACAGTGCAATTTTACATTGATTTTTGATATGAGAAAGCTCTGTCAAGTTCTTTTTCTAGAATTTTTAACCATGAGTACTAAACTTCTAAAAGACAAAAAAAATCCTTTATATTTTCAATCTAGCATCGTTTCTCTCCTGCCTTCACACAATTGTCCAAGTTAATTAAAAGCATTTGTTACTTTCCTAAGTGTAGAACAACACATACATAAAGAATTTTCAGAGAAAAGCTCCTGAACTCTGTTGCAGCATAGAGAAATGAGGATAGTATTTTGTATATGTGCTTTTCTTATATTCTACAATTTCTTGTGTGACCAACATTGCTTTTAGAGCAAACACACACACACAAAACCAGCGTAACAAGCTACATTCCTTATTTTCAAGATAAACCTTTTCAACCTCTGCCAAGGCGTGGAAGCCTCCAAACAGGGTCGTTAATTCAGCCAAAGCATTTCCGCACGTTCCTAAGCCCATCCATATGTGGGATGCTCAGCTTCATGTAACACTTGTGCTCCATCAGCAGCACAGAACCACATGTTCAAGGGATGTCCTGAACTGGGACAGCTTTCCACGCTGGGCCAGACACAGACAATTGCTAAATACTTTTAAAATCCCATCTGACATTTCCAGAGAACGGGGTTTTTTTTCCTGATTTCTTAAGAATACTTTTCCACTTCTCTCATTCATAAGCTTTCCAGGTTTCTAGGATGTATCACATATCTAGGCTAATGTCAAAGGCGATCCACCTTCCACAGGACTTTTAGATTGCTGCTTCCAGTGTTCTCTGTAACAGAAAACTTATTTTTTAACCCCAATAACATTCCACATGTTGTTGCTTCAGATAAACGGTTACATTCATAATTTTTCTACATTTTGAATAATCTTCCAGGCTGGAAAAGGAAGAAGGGGTGAATATTTGGTCCCTTAAAAAAAAAAAAAAACAACAAACCACACACAAAAAAACCCCCCACAATAATGTCTATTTCTAGTACAAATATTTTCATCCTGCAGTAGTTCCAGGACTTCACCATCATGTTTATTATGTGTGACACAAACCCCAGTGTTTTTAATTTTTTTTGTTGTTAAAAAAATGAAAATATTTTGTTACAAGTACCCAATATTTTCCTACTATTTTGGAGGTTTAAGTGTGATATCAACAGTGTTGCTCTTCCAGCTTTTCACAGTAACTGAACAAAAAGCACTCATTGTCAAAGACCCTGAAAGTCACTGCTGATCTCAGATCTGTTTCTACGGATCCTCTCTACATTATCATTTCAGTTAGCCATTACTAGGATATGACTCATAAAAACATTAAAGGTTTGGTTCTCTAAAAAAGTTTGTGGTGGTTTGAAGGGGCTG
>VWZT01009986.1:1941-26954 GCA_013397055.1 Pachycephala philippinensis
ACCTAGCCCCTGCCCCTCCTCACCTGCCGAGCCCCCCCAAAATCCCCCGACCCCCGGAGCAGAGCAGCCTCCCCCTGCCCCCCTCCATCCCTGCACCCCCCGGGCTCCTGATTTCCCCCAGTTTGGGGGGTTCGGGCATGGGAACGGGGGTGCTCACCCCAGTGCACCCCAAGGGTGGATCAGTGTCCCCCTGGAGCATTGGGGACCCCCCAGGCACAGGGCTCAGCCCAGGGAAAAGACAAAACCAGCACAGGGGACTCAGTGCCAGGGAAGGGAGTGAGTGTAATGATGGGAAAAAAGGGGAAAATAAGGGAAAGTGGGAAATCAGCACAACAAAGTTGACTAAAGCAAATATTTCCATCCCTGCAGGAGGGAGCTGGGCTGACTGGAATGCTAAAAACGCCCCTATTTGCATCTTTTTAAATAGGAGCCGATAAAAGCAAATACTCCACCGCCAATAATTATAATATTTTAATTGCGTTTCTTCGGGGCTTTTGTTTTTCAGCGAGACACAAAAGCTGTGTGTAAACTGGCAGAGATAAATATCCCTGTCGGTGTGGGTTTGGGTGAGATTTCGGGGTCCTGCTTGCACCCCCCAGGATCTGCAGCACCCCTGGGGATCAGCTGTGACCTGGGGGGTTGCACATCCCCATCCCTGGGAGGTGAGGGGGTGAATTTTACTACCCTCTCCCTCCCAAATTCCTGGATTCAGGGTCCCCACCATATTCCCATGCTGCTGCTGGGACTTTAGAGCACCTTTAGAACAGGTCTGGTTTTGGGACCCTGCCCCCAGCACCCCAAACCCCCAGGTCTGGGCAGGATGGGGGGCTCAGAAGGTTGGAATCAGATCTGAGAGGTCTTTCCTGACCCCAATGATTCCAGAAACCCCCTTCCCCAGTTCTATTCCAGTATGAAAAATGAAGCTTCTCACTAATAAACGGGGGGTTTGGGGGTGACACTTCCGCGCTTTTCCCCCATGTTTTTAATTCACAACACATTTTTCACTTGTCAGCAAGGGCCCCACCCAGAGGCTGCCCGGCTGTGGGTAATTTGGGATGATTACCCCAGCCCATCCCAGCATCCCTGAGCCCCTGGAGGGGGAGGTTCATCCTCCAGAGTGGGAGCGCTGGAGGATGTGGAGGAGGCTGAGGGTGAGTTGTGGATGTCTTTATTTTTGGGTTTAATTCCTTAGCTACAATGAAAGATCGGGGTTTTTAATAGGTGAATGGAGCTGTTGCTGTGTGCAGCTGCCTCCTCTCAGCTCTGCTGGTTCACGAAAGGGAATTTCGGTGTTTTTCTCCCTCTGAGAAGGAGCCACGTTGTGTAAATCACCCCCAAACTCTGCTGTGGGGTGTCTGACAGCTGCTGCGACGCTGCAGGGAAACAAACTCCTCTCATCCCCTCTTGATACCCCATGGAAAAACGATTTACAAGGAGCATTCCCCAAAATCAATCCCCTGCAAGGGCAGGGCTTGTGTTTAGTGTCACCAAATGTCCCCGGGTGTGCCCAAGCTCCTCAGAGAACTCTCCACAGGGCTCAGCCTCGGGCAGAACAATTTAACACCGAATTCCCAGAGGAATTAAAGTTTTTCCGAGCTGGTTCTAAGCAGGAGTTGGTTTTGTGGGTTCCATCGCCGGGGTGGTGACCCTGGAGCTGCCCCAGCACAGGAGGGCTGGGTCCTGCTGCCCTTTGGGGATCCAGGGAATGGTGTGCTAGGGATACTCCATGGAAAAATGATTTACAAGAAGTGTTCCCCAAAATCACCCCCCTGCAAGGGGAGGGCTTGTGTTTAGTGTCACCAAACGTCCCCGGGTGTGCCCAAGCTCCTCAGAGAGCTCTCCACATGCCTCAGCCTGGGGCAGAACAATTTAACACCGAATTCCCAGAGGAATTAAAGTTTTTCCGAGCTGGGTTCCAAGCAGGAGTTGGATTTGTGGGTTCCATCCCCGTGGTGGTGACCCTGGAGCTGCCCCAGCACAGGAGGGCTGGGTCCTGCTGCCCTTTGGGGATCCAGGGAATGGTGTCTGAGGGGACAGAGGGTCCCTCATTCCCTGGGCACCCCCAAACTGCCCGGGAAGGAGGGAGAGGGGAGCTGCTGAGCCCTCAATTTTGGGTGCACTGAGGTGAAACCTCATTTTCCAAGGGGGTCCTGGGGCTGGGTTTGCTGTTTGCTGCCCAGGGAGGATTTTTGGCTGTTTTTGCCTGGTTTGGCTGATACTGAGATATTTGTAGGGTGCAGGGGTGGGGCTGGGTTGCTGGGCAGGGGTCCTGGGGGGCGTGGGCTGGCTGGGAAGTGTAGGAACAAGCTCTGTAAACACCCCAGTGGGATTTGGGGGGTCTCAGGCTGGGTTTTGGGGTGGGAAAGAGCCAGGCCCGGTTGATTCTGTGGGGAAAGGTAGAGAAAGAAAAAGGGAGTGAAGGAGAACAGGAGCAGCGTGGTTTGACCCAGGTTAAACTCCTGCTGTGTTGCAGGATTTAACTGGGATTGGGGGATCCCAAAAATGCAGATTTTAACCCCTCTTTGGGGGAAACTTCCCCCAGCCCCAGCTCCACGGGCTGTTTCCTCTGAGCCATGCAACCTCCAGGCACAAATCCCAAGGGAAGCAGGGCTCATTGGCTCTGCTGCTCCCGGGATGACTGGTTTTATTTAGGTTTTCACTCCAGGAAAAAGAATGAGACGTTTTTCCCCTCTTTTTAATGTTTTGCTTTGATATAATACAGAATTTGTTGCTGTTTTCTCTGTGCCTGGCCCTGAAGCAGTGGGGTGGAGCAGGAAGGGATTTTTCCTTCTCTTTTCCCAGCTGGGGGGACACAGCAACATCTCCTGGCATCACCCAGAGCTGCTGAAGCCTCTCCTGACCCTTCCCCATCCCATTTCCAGTCTGACCACGGAACCACGGGGTGCTGAACAAGCAAACCTCAAATTGGCCTCTGTGCGGGGGGGGCACCACCAGAGTTTTTATTTTTTGGAGTTCAAATTCATTTCCCTGCCCCTGGGTGCAGGGCTGTGCTCACAAGTGCAAATAAACCCCGGGCACGTCTCGCCTGCGTGCCCCAGGATCCACGTGCAACAAGATATTTGCAGGGTCAGGGACTAATAATTTAAACTGCTGAGCAAAATAAATAAGTGTAAAGCAAAACCCAAACCCGGGGCGCCACAGGAGCAGGCGATATTGTTTGCTTTTCAAATAGACACACGGAAAATACAAACAGTAGCAGGAGGGATACAGAGATTAAAATTTTTTATAAAAACAAAATAGCAGCAATCCCACCAGGAAGCGGTGTTTCCATTTGGTATGTGCATAAGATTAGCAACACTTTGCTGCCTGCTACAAGCATCCCTCTCCCCCTCCTCCTGGGAAACTTTGACCAGCAAAAAAAAAAAAAAAAAAAAAAATTTTTTTGGACCAAAAGGAAAAAAAAAAAAAAAGATGATTGAGATTTCCTACAGAAAATATTGACTTTTTAAATTGGGCATTACCTCTGCTCTGGCCTGGGGAGCAGCCAGGAAATATCCCCTTTTTTACTTTACCCACACAAACCCTGAAAATTTGGAATTAGATGCTTTCCTTGCAGATCTTGATGTGTCATAAACCTGAAATCCCCATGGAAGGAGGAGAGGGATGTGCTGGCTCTGTGACAGGGAATTCTGAGCCCGAGGACACTGTGCAGCCACAGCTGATGCTCCTGCTGGGCTCTGAGTCCTCCTGCTGTAAATTGTGATTCCTGGGGATCACCACGGGGATTTTCAGTGGCAGGTCCCCAGGGAATTGTGCCTGAGCACCACGGGGAGCCCTGCCCTGAGCCCGCTGCCATCCTTGCAGGTGCTTTTCCTCGGTAGGAGAACATTTTCTGCCCAGTATATTTTTAGGATCTCCGAGTGTTTGACTTTTGCAGCTTCAAAATTGAAAAGAAAAGGCAGAAATCGATGGTTTGGTTAATAAAAAGCTCCAATCTGTTCCCTTTCCAACTTCACTTTTGCCATTTAACGCCTGGACTGGCCCTCAGAGCTCTGGTTTAGTTGACAAGGGGTGATGGGTTAAACAGACTGGGTTAAACTGGGGGTGTTTTCCAACCTAAATTATTCCATGATTTGGTCCAGTAACACCCTGTCCAGGTGGTTGGAGTCACTCCTGAGTCCCCAGGGCCCCTCTCTCGTGCTGTCACATATCCAAAGTGAGCTTGGAGCTGGAATTTGGAGTTTTTTGGACCTGGCATGGCTGCTACTGACCACATGCCCAGCCAGCCCCAGCTCCCCCAGCTTTGCTCCCCTCAGACACCCCCATTCCCTTGGGACCAAACCCGAGCCAAGGCGTGTGCGGGGTGGGAATCTCAGGGAGCTGCAGGGGTGGCTTTGACAAGCAGATCCCACCTCATCCTCACCTTCCCCACGAGCGTTTGTCGCTGGCGGCGGCTGCAGGGGGCCGGCAGCGCCCGTGCCCACCCCGCTGCAGAAGGCTGGAGCCAGCATTTGAATAATGAATTCTGTTTAAGACTGAAAGCTCCGAGATCCATCTGTAACAAGACTCGAAATAATTACAGCTGATGATTGCCTGGTACCTCAGCCAGAAAAAACAGAACAGATTTTGGCCGCCAGCAATTACAAGCAGCACCCGCTCGAGCGCAGGGAGAACTTTCTGAGCGAATTCATGAATACATTTGTGCGGCTCGGGAGCGGCGGGGATGGGGTTTGGGGTGCAGGAGCGTGGGGAGGAGCTGTCTGGGGTCACATGGATCGCAGAGAACTCGTCTGGGAGAGCGATGGGTGTCCCCTTGGGGTGTGTGTCTGTCTGCAGCACGGTTTGGGGCTGGGAGGAGCAGGGAATCCGTACCCACAGCAGTGCTTGGGGTTGTTACCCACACCTGGATAAGAATTGGCGGGGAAATAGGAGAAAAACTGGGAAAAGTGCGGCCAAATGAGGCCCTTCCCAGGAGCAGAGGTGGCAGAAGAGGGCAGTGAGTTTTGGACTCTGCCAAGCATCTTCCCCCTGTTCCTTTGGGTTCGTGGCTTCACAGGCAGGAGCTGAGCAGAGCGGGGTTGTTTCTCCACCCAACACAACAGCGCTGCCCCTCGGGGCTGCCGAAATCCCCCGTGCTGTCCCTGCTCAGATTTGCCTTCCGCATAATGGGGATAATTTATCAAATAGTGAATAATACGCTTCCCTTCTTCCATATCTCCTCCACGTATCATTTCAACTGACTGAAAATTGTCAAATTAGACTATTTTCCTTGACTGTTCCATTTAGGAGCAGGGGGAGCTGAAGGCTCTGATAATTGCGCTGCACGTTCCGCCGAGGTCTGGTGAAATAACAGGGGATGAAACTGTTACTGCCCGAGCTCCAGGAATGCCCACCTCGGTGAATTGTGGGCTTCTCTCCTGAAACTGGATGCTGGTGATCCTTAAAAATCTGTTTTCTTTGCCCCCCGAGCGTGGCTGGCTGAGGGTGACTCGGGGAAACCTCGGCTCGGGGACTGTAAGGACACGGCGCTATCGCCTTTTCCCATCCGCCAAAACCGTGTGTGCTCGGAATTGTCCCGGCGTAATGTGCCCGTATTAATCATCGCTCCCTTATCTTGTTTGCCTCCAATCTACAAGGATCTGCTTGGTTCTCCTCTGCACCTTAAATTCTCTTTTATCTCAACTGGTGTCACCGCCGAGCCCGCAGACAGCTGCAGCAGATTTCCTCCTGCAGCTGGAAGATGCGGGCGAGACTCCCTGCTCCATCCCCATCCCTGGGTTTTCCCATGGGATGTGGGACTTGTATGGCCTGGCTGGAGCAGTGCTGGCGTTAAGGAGGATGTGGTGGGAGTCTCTGAAGCCGTCCTGGTGGGAGGGATGATCCTGGGGGGAAGGATGATCCTGGTGGGAGCGATGCTCCCAACCTTCGGAGCGGCGATTCAAGAGCTCCAAAGAAATTTTGTGATGGGGAAAACCACGTGCTCTGTCAAACTGTTTCTTTCCCCCTGGCCAGAATGACCTCACTGACCCCCCATTTCTGGTGATGGGTCCATCTGGAAGTGGGAAAGGCAAAGCTGGGAGACCTCGTGCATCCATACCCAGAGCAGTGCTTGGGGTTGTTACCCACACCTGGATAAGAATTGGCGGGGAAATAGGAGAAAAACTGGGAAAAGTGCGGCCAAATGAGGCCCTTCCCAGGAGCAGAGGGGCACGTGGAGGTGGCAGAAGAGGGAGGTGAATTTTGGGTATGGGTGTTTCCGCAGAGCGTGCAGCAAGGGCCTGGAGGGCTTTTCCTCAGGGAATCTCTTGCACTCGTGTTTCCCACGCAAGCTGAGGTGGATGCCAAACCAGAAGCACTTTATTTCATGCCAAAGCAGCCTGCCAGCCTGGAGCAGATATGCAGGGAGGGTGTGCTGGTCCTTCCCTGTGGCCTGGGCTTATCTTAGGTTGCCAGTGGGTTTTTGCAGGCTCTGTATTCCTGTTGCTATTGGGATGGCAGGGTTTCTTGTTCAGCGATCCAAGTTATTTTGTCCCTCTCCGTCTTTATCACTGGAGCTGGTTAAATAAAACAGGACCTACAAAACTCCTGCTGAGTCCAGGTGCCCAATTTGAATTATGACAATTCTGTTACAGATCCCAGAACCTTTAAGGTTGGAAAAGACCTTTAAGATCATCAGGTCCAGCCACCACCGTGTTCACCACTAAACCACGTCCTCAAGTGCCATATCCACGTGTTTTTTGAACACTTCCCAGGATGGCGATTCCACCACTTCCCTGGGTAGTATTTTCAAATATTTTACAACATTTTCCATGAAAAATAAATTTCCTTATATCTGTTCTGGTGCAGCTCAAGGCCATTTCCTCTCATCCTGTCTCTCTGCACCACTCTGGTTTGGGATGAAACGCGAGGTGCCGAGTCTGCCATCCCAAACTTCCCACAGCCTCTCCTGAAAATCTCCATTTAAACCCAGAATATAGGAGCTGCTTGGGCAATATAGACTGTGCAGCACGGCTTAATGGGGCCCCAAATAAAGGGAACAGCTGGGTAATCAGTTCGAGTGGCTGGGAATCAGTTTACCGTGCATTAAGTATTCTTTGATTCCATTTAATTGGGACATTGCAGAGACCCTGACGTCCAGTAATAAGGACAGTGGGAAGCTGATCAGACAGCTCGTTAACACTCAATTAATGTCGCTCTGTACGGCACAGCAGCAACTTCTAAAAAATGTATGTGCTCAGCCGAGGTGGAATGGGATTGCCAAGGCAATTTCCAGAGGGCCTGAGCCCAGGTTTCCGGGCGGGAGCGGCGCTGCCCGTGCGCAATTGAAGCGGAATTAAAAGTTGAAGTGCAATTTTTTTAGGTGAATGCAGTCACTTTACACAGTGCAGAATCAGTTCATTTTTAATTTATAGGCGCAATTAAAGCGCGCTAAGAATAAAATTCATAAATCTTTAGCTAACTGACCGCGATTCCTCTGAAAACTCTTTTTGTTCCTCCCGATGTGGGCGATAGGGGCACCTGGCGTGCCTGGAATTATATTAACAGCCAGCTCTTCCCCTTCACCCTCTGGCTTGTCAATCCTGCAGGCTTTATTAATCCTCCCTGGCTGTGCCCTGGCCGTGCTGGGGTGTTTGCTTTGCACCCACAGCCACCTGAAACCTCAGGAGCAGGTTTAATGTTGGCTTTGGCTGAGAGACCTGAGGCAGGAGGGTGAATTCCTGCCTGTGGGATTTGCTGGGATGCAGAAATGGAGCAGGGGATGCCAGACACCATCCTTTGCCTTGCTCCAGAGATCTGTCACCTCTGCTAGGCCTGTGCAGCTCCTGAGAGGCAGAGGGACAAAGGGACGTGGCCCTGGGCATCTCGGGGCAGGGAGTGGTGGCTGTAGCTCCACTGGGAGCTCTGGAAAGGTCTTGGATGGAGAAGTAGAACCTGGCAAAGGAGGGAAGGAGCTCTCAGAAGAGGCATCTCAGTCCACAGCAGCTCTGCAGGGTTTTCCTGTGGCACGGATGGAGGGAGCTCTCAGTGCTCTGGGTTCAGCTTTTCCCTCTCCCGGTCACTTTCCCATCAATTTCCCTCTGGCCAGGCGGAGTCCATGCTTGGCATAGCATGGCTGGAGGGGTAATTGCCATCTCTGCATTCCCCTAATGAGCTCTGGCTCTGCTAATGAGCCTACTGCTCCTCGAAGAGGAGGTCTAACAGAGCACCTCTGCTCCGAGGGGGGCACAGCTTTGATCAGGGGGTGTCTCTTGTCCCCTGCGTGGTCAGAGGGGGACGATTCCCTGTCGGCCTCTTTGGAACTCAGCTCCTCCAACCATTCATTGCCATCAATCACGGATTAATTTAAGGGCCTGATTCCCCCCTTCTTTAGTTTCTTTTCTTCCTTTCTTTTTTTTTTTTTTTTTTTTTTTTTTTTTTTTTTTTTTTTTTTTTTTTTTTTTTTTTTTTTTATTACATCTGCACACTCAGTCATGCAAAAAATTACACGACTGCAGAGCTTGGGCTGACTCCGGTCTCGGAGCGCGGGGGCTGCTTAGCGCTGCCATCACCGTTCAATTAGCCCCGAGCACAAAAGGGACACAGGGAGTAACACAGCCTTGGCATGGAAACGGGCTCTGTCCCACTCAGAGCGCTCCGTGGGGAGCGCTGGGGCTTTCCCAGCTGGTCCTCAGCTCATCCTCTGCCCACATCCATTGGGACAACGATGGGGATTGGGTTCCAGAGGTTGGGGTGAGCCTGAACAAGCCCAGAGATGCAGCAGGTGGGGATGGAGATGTTGAGTGCTGCTGACTCCCAAAAAGGTGCTTTGGTGTTGCTTCCTTTGCTGGTTGTGCGTCTGCTGTGAAATCCGGGGTGGATGGAGCCGCTCCGAGCATCTTCATCCTCCCAGGGGACAGATCAGCCTCCTGCAGCAGCAATCCCCGGCGTGTCGGGCTGGAGAATGGCCTCAGCTCTTTGGATGTGCCCTGGAGGATGCTGAGCTGTGGGGAGGGCCCCCAGCCCTGCCATGGACTCGCCCCCCAGCCCAGAGCTGTGTTTTTGTCCTGCCCGTGCAGCACTCGCAGGTGGGCTGCTGAGACGGGGGTGAGATTAAACACACGGCTGGAGCCAGCTCGGGGAGGCGGTGTGAGCTTCTCCTTGCAGTTTATAGACTCCAAAAACCCACTTTTCCAATGCTTCCCCTCCTTCTCTGTGGAAAGGCTCAGTTCTGCTGCTAAATCGTGGTTTCCAGGAGAGGCAGGTGCTGGCTGCTGAGCACACGTGTCACTCCCAGGACTTCTGTGGCCATCCCTTCCCCAGGGAGATGGAACACCACATCACCTCTGCCATTCATGATCAAAACCCCTGTATTTTTAGGCTGGTGATGATGACTGAAGATGAATCTGTAGCTTTGAAAGGAGTGGCAGAGGGTAAAAGAAAAGTTATTCCTTTCCTTCCACCTCTGCCCTTGAGTAGGAGCTGATAAAATCCAAAGGCTCTGCCAGGAGATCAGACTCCACTCCGGCTTTGCCCAGGAGCCATGTGGATGAAATATTAAGCACTGGGGCTGGAGCAGGTAGAGCAGGCACAATCAGATGAGTAGTTAAAGGTCTGGTATCCTGCGGGGACACGTGTGATTGATCAGCCTTGCAAAAATAAATAACCCGGCCCTTTAGATCTATGTAGCAATTTTAAATTTTTAATAAATCTGTGTGTGTGGTGAAGGATAAGTCGTCACCCTGCACTCTGTGCCTCTGATTCTCCGGGCGAATTTATCATGCTCTCCCTTTTGGAGGCTTCACATCCTGCTGATAAACAGTTTAAAACTCCTGTCCCGTCTTTATCTCGTTGAGGTGCAACAGAACCTGGCTGGGCATGCTCCATCTCTGAACAGGGAGAAGGGAGAGCCCAGAGCTGCTGCCTCTGGCTTTGCCAGCCCGTGGTGCCCCCGGGTTTGCTGCAGGAGGAGGGAGAAGAGCAGGAGTGCAGTAGAGGGGATGTGGAATCCTCCAGAGAAGGGCAGCGTGTGGAGCAGGGCGAGCTGCTGGCTGTGGTGGCAGCAGAGATAACACTGCAGCCTTCCAGACGCGGGAGATGATGGCACGAGGTGAGCAGCCCCTGCAAACTCATCCTGGCAGGGTCTCCAGAGCAGGGTTTGGGCTCTCCCCACCTGCCTGCTTGGAGTGGAGGCACGAGGGAATGATGCAGAGCTGATCTGTTTCTGCTGGAAAGATCAACCAGGGGCCTGACAAAAGAGTTTGCTCCTCTGGGAGCGTGGAGTTGGAGGCAGAAGGATCCAGGTGCAGCTGAATTGCACATCTGAGAGGCACGGGACCTGTTAGAAGGCAAAATGTGCCTTTCCCGTGGCTCGGTGTGGGGCTCCAGGGAGGAGCTGTGGGTGGCAGCGCTCCCCTGGCACTACCAGAGCTTTGCTTTTGTCACTTCTGGGCCATTTTTGTGCTGTGCAGCTGTTCACTCACATCCCTCTGCCCCACCTGAGCTGTGCAGTGAAAGCAGCTGCCAGCCCGCCCCAAGCATGCAGAGGTCTGCCATCCTCTCCTCTCCTAGTCAGGGCTCCAGCAGCCCTGGCTGAGGGTTCCCAGGTCCCTGCTCTGTGCCAGGCCCTGGCACACCCAGCCCAGGGAGCACACCCTGCAGTGCCAGGGCTCTCCCTTTGCCATCAGCTGCCCCTGTGGCCGCGATGTTCTCCCTGGGAAGAGCTGCTGCTAAAGGATCGTGTCCCAGCTTGGCAATAACAACTCTGTGCTTAGCGGGAGGCAAATCCAAGCTGGGAATACTTTTGGATTTTATTTTTACCATTGCTGTGGGAAAGCCTGTGAGATCTGCAGAGCCATGGCAACGTGGATGCTGCCGTTCCCCACGCTTGGTGGCAGTGACATGTCTGCGTGTGGCACCTGCACGGGCCCTGCGCTCCTGCTGGAAGCTCTTGGTGCCTGCAATTAATTTCTACTTAAGCCCAGATAATTACTGATTTTGGTGGTGGTTTTTTTTTTTTTTTTTGGTGTCTAAAAGCCACCAGTATTTTTAAAACTTGAGCTGCCAGCAAGTTCCGGTCATGGTAGGAACCTCTGGAGGAGGTGCTGGTGCCTCGCTGATGCTCTCAGTGGTGCTGTCAAAGAGAAGGCAGGAGGAGGTGAGAACTGAGCTCAGCTGAGGGAAAACCTTCCCCTGCTCCCCTAACGACGTGTCTCTGCACTCTGGGCTCGGGTCATGGATTTGGGACCTCCAGGAGGAGGTACTGGTGATGTTTGGAGGTCTGATCGTCATCGGCAGCCCCGAATTTCCCCCAGCCCTGGGGACAGGGGACAGCGAGCTCAGTGCGGTGACAGGCAGAGGGAGCCCCAGGCTAGAGAGCCAAGGGATGAGCAGGGAAAGGTGCCCAAGCCATGCAGGAGATGTGCACGGCCCTGGCACAGCGGTGGGAGCTGGAGCTGCCGCCTCGGGGTGGTCCCAGCCTGGCAGAGCTGTGATATCCATCCCTTTTAAGCACCGCTGCTCCTCTCTTTAGGAAAACTTATTAAAAGCAAACATCTCCTGGCTCTGCAGTAATTGAGAGCTATCACTGGAGCACCAGGATGCTCTTTAAAGCCTTATGGGGGAGGAGAGAAGGTAAAAGCCCGGGGATGAAGGCCAGCCAGGCAGGATGAAATAGCATTTAACAGCGAGCAGGTTTGCCTTGGGCATCCTGGCAGGCATGGCAGCTCTAGGTGGGAGGCTGCTGGCACCCAGGTGTCATTTACTTTGATTTCCTGATGGTATTTTTAACCTTTCAGGGGCTAGAAAAGGCAGCCCTGCTATCAGCACAGATGAGGATGGCTGTGGGGGCTTTGGTGCCTTTGATGATCGGCAGTGATTTGTTTCCCCCTTCATCTGAGGCAAAGCCTGGTAACATTCTCTGTGCCTCTTCCTCTGCCACAGCCAAACGGGGAACCAGGGACCTTTTTCTGGCGTGGATTTGGCCCTGGGAGCATTGCAAGCCTTCCCGCTGGTTTTTAAACACTCTCATCAGCAGAGTCCAGATCTGGCAGCCAGATTCCTCGCTCAGGTTTAAACGAGGGATTGCATCCCTCCTGCGCTCTGTTTGTTGTCTCAATTTCTCTGATCACCAGCAAAGATGGTTTTTTTAGACATCCTGCTTCTTGCAGATAATATTCCTCCTTGAGCAGACCTGCTTGGGCTCAAACAGGCAAAGTGCTGGGGGCTGCGTGTGCAGATTTTGCTGAGCTGCTGAGGTGGTGAAGGTGAGGGGGCCCAAAATGCTGCTCCTGAGAGAAAAAAGGATTCAGAGAGACAGTGGGTGGAGGTGAGGAGGTGGAGCAGAGCTGCCAGGGAAGATGATGGCTGGGGAGAGCCCTGAGGAGGAAGGCAGGAAGACAAGTGATCCCCAAGCATCCCCAGCATGTTGTTCTCCCAGCTTTTTTGGATGCCACGGTGCTTTTGGGCATGGCTTTGCTCTGCTGCAGCCCTTGGAAGCTGTTGTCTGACACATCTCACTCCTGTATGGCCGAAATAATTGTGTGAGTAGCATCCAGTGCTCTCTTCACTCCTTTTTGCATCCTCCCTCTTGTGAGTAAAAGCTGCTTTCATCTCCTGCCTCCTTTAGCATTTTCCATCCCATTCTTTCCCCCTCCTCTTTTTTTTCCCCCACAAAACGCAAAATTTTTGAAAATGAAATGAGAGAGAAAGAGAGAAAAAGAAAGCTCAGATGCAAGTTTTTTTTTTTTGCTCATGAAAAGGAAAGCGTGGAATACAACAAATTAAATAGCCACCCGGTGAGAAAAAAGGGAGTGGAGTGAAAAATGGGCAGGGGGGGATAAAACCCAGATGAAAAAGGCAGGCTGGTGCTGGAAGATGCCAGACAGGTCTGGGAATAGAGGCATAGCATGGCGGTAAAATAATTGTACCCCTTCGGCTGAAGTCCAGCGCTGCTTTCTGCCTCGCTACCCCAAGCCTGCCATCCTCTGTTAGCTCCTGCAATATTTTATCCGCCAGCCCCGGCTCAGTTTCACCAGCGATGGAGAGGACTAGATTAATTAGGAGAGATCTCTCTCCCACAGCCAGCCCGGCTCTGCGGGGGGAAGGCTGGGAACTATTTAAAGGGATGAAGATGTACTGCAGCAGCTGCCATCTCTCTGGCTGGTAATGTGCTCGCTCACCTAGCTGAAAATTCATCTCCTTTTGCCCTCTGCCAGTAATTCCCAGCAAATAAAAGCTGGCGAGCTCCAGGTTGAGCTCCAAGGCCAGCTGGGCTGGGCTGGGGGGTTTGGGGAGAGCAGGTGTAGGGGAGGAAATGGGAGCGAGATGTGTCTGGATGGAGCTTGGAACCTTGCAGAACGTTCAGAACCTGAACGCTGCTCCCGTTTGTGACAGCACTGCCCGTGATGGGAGCGGGGCTGCAGGAATCCCAGGCTGCTCCCGTTTGTGGCAGCACTGCCCGTGATGGGAGCGGAGCTGCAGGAATCCCAGGTATCCCCTCAGCCAGCACGGACCCGGCCCAGCACCGCTCCCCCATTTCTCAGCTCATTAAGGCCCAGCCTTGCCTTCGAGTGACACAGGTAATGAATCCTCTGCAGGGTGCCTGCTGGCTTTAATAAGCTGGAATGAACTGAGGATGAGAATTAACCTGGCAGGATTAGCTCGCTCTGCAGCGGGATGCTGGGGATGTCTCCTCGCGGGCCGTGACGGGAATTTTAACACCTCTGCTGCTCCGGCTCCCGGCTGCTCTTTGTAGAGCATCCAGCAGCTGAAAGCCCCTGCGAGGCCGAGGGGGAGCGGGCAGGGGAGCAGCACCCTGCCCTGGATGGTGCCCTGCTGTCCGTTCTACCCCTGGGCGTGGGGACAGGAGCGATCCCGAGTCCTGCAGCTGCCAGATGTGCAGCATCCCATCCCATCCCATCCCATCCCATCCCATC
Source organism: Pachycephala philippinensis (assembly GCA_013397055.1). Lineage (NCBI taxonomy): Eukaryota > Metazoa > Chordata > Aves > Passeriformes > Pachycephala > Pachycephala philippinensis. The sequence continues at coordinate 15,816 of VWZT01009986.1, forward strand.
CCATTTCCCGGGGGATGTCGAGGCACTGCCCCAGGAGAAAGGGCTCAGTATGGACACGCAGCAGGGCAAATCCATCCCTGAGGAGGGCAATATCCCTTCTCGCTGCGGGAGCTGTGGGCAGGAAAAGCTCCCTGAGGGTGGGGAAAGCCCGGCTGGAGCTGCTCATGGTCCCACTGGGATGCTGCGACTGCACGGGGAGGGGGCAGCGGAGGNATCCCGAGTCCTGCAGCTGCCGGATGTGCAGCATCCCATCCCTCCCGCTGCCTCCTGCCTTCAGCCTCCCTCCTCCAGAGCAGGAGAGGAGCGGGGAGCATTTGAGAAGCCGTGTGTGCGTTTGGGAGGTGTTTCAGGTGTTTCAGGCAGCGCAGGGGGTGAGTTTTGGCCAGGGCTCCCGGATCGTGCTTGATCACAGCGCTGTGTGCGGACTCGGAGAGCCTCACGCCTGAAAACCCCGCAATTACCCTGCTGCTCTCGCTTGGGGCTTCGGGCTTTTTATTTTCGGTAAATGGCTTTGTAATGCAGCCCCCCTGCGGGGCGCTCCGTGGGACACAGCCCGTGTTTCATGCCCTAAAAGCCGCAGGGATCCCGCACCACATCCCGGCCCGCCCCTGATCCCTGCATCAGGAATCCTGATAGGATCCAGGGAAGGGGGCACCGTGTTCTTGCTTTGTTCAGCAGAGATGAGAAGCTTCCCCGCTGTCCCGCTTTCGGCTGGGATAGAGTTTATTTAGAGTTAATTTTCCTCCTAGTCGCTGCTGGTTTGGATTTAGGATGAGCCCTGCTGTGACACATCCATCCCCTGCTGCGTGTCACCCTCCCCTCCGCGCTGCGGGATCCTGGGCAAAGCTCATCCTGGCAGCTGGGTGAGCCCTGGTGGGTGCCCAGCTGCATGAAAGACCCCTCGGGACTGGGGGAACGAGGGGAATGAGGGGATGGCCGATTGGAGCACACGCCCTGCTCCGCGGCACAGGGATGCGGGAAGGTGAGGAGGGATGGCACCGCTGTGTGCCACCACCCAGGGAGCCCTGCTCTTTGCCAGGCTGGGCTGGCAGCGCTGGGAGCCCGTGGTCTCCTCCGTGGGGGTGGCACACGCATATTAATGTGCTTTTCCTGCCGTGCAGGAGCCTCTGAGAACAGACGTGGAGTTTGAGAAAGCCCTGATGGCGCTGTTTGTAATTAGGATGTAATCGGTGTAATGGGGAGCCCAGGGGCTGATTTGAGTGGTTTTGGTTATATTGAGGCTTGTGGGGTTCTGCACCTCCCCAGACCTGGTTTGTGGGGGTTTAGTGATGCTGCTTTGCCTTGGGGTGGGTCTCTCCTCCTGCCTGTCCGTGGGGAGCAGGAGGGGGACAGGGATGGCAGGCATGGAGCAAAGAGTGGCACCACAGCCTGGGTTCGAGGGCCACCAGAGCCATCCATAATTGGTAACACCCAGCTTGTAACAAGCTCCCAGTCCCAGCTAGGAAATCATTGGCAAGCTGATCCCGGTTTCCATGGAATGGCCTTGTTTGCTGAAGGGTCTCTGGGATTTTCAGCTCTTGCTGAGAGTGTGAATGTTTTTATCTCTGCATGGGTGGTGGAGCAAGCAGAGAGTGGACACCACGTGCCCGGGTGTATTGTCCCCAAGATGCTGAGGTGGGGACGGTACTCCTGTCCCTTGGGATGGGGACAAATCTAGTGGCAGCCACCAGCTCCAGCACTGGGGCTGCTGGAGGCTTGGAGGAACAAAGCCGCAAAGTGAAGCTGGAAGTGGAGGGAGCCTGGATAACTCTGAGTGTTTTGCAGAAGACAGTTAATGGTGAGAGGAAAGGGCTTTCAACCACTTTGAATTTCCTAGGTAAAACCTGGACACCATAAGGGTATATCCCAAATTCCTTGCAAGGCTGGGCGAGGTGCCTGTGCCTGCCCACCTTCAGCCTTACACCAGAGGTACAGTCCTTGATGAGAAAGCAGCCAGGGAGATTTTTATTCCAATGCCGGATTTCCGGGACTCGCAGGAAGGTGTCTGTTTTTCTCTTCCAACCCAGTTTGTGGAAGAAGAAAAACAATCAAAAAAGCAGGGAGGGTGATGTTCTTAAATCCGCCAGGGCTTTGGGAGGATATTGTTTGTGCTTCTTGAATAATGGCTTTTGATATGTAATAATATTGCGCTTTTTTTTTTTTGATGGCCAATATTACATTTATTTTAAATGCTATAATCAGCCCTCGGCGTCTCAGCTGATTTAGTCAATTAAGTTTTTAACTTCATGTCTTCAATCTCGTCTGTGAGTAATTTAAATGCGGTGGTTTTAATGAAAGTACATCTACCTGTTCATTTATCCAGACGCACTGTTGCCCTTTGGATCTGTGGCGAGAGGGGCGGGAGCTGCCTTTTCTCTTCTGCATGGAAATGTTTAAACTGGCTGAGGAGACAATGCAGTGATTGGCATTAGGGAGTTAAAGGGTTTGTTTCTTTCCCAGAGAAATCCAAATGTACCAGATGCAGTGATTTCCAAAGTGTCTGTACATTGAGGCTCTCAGGAAGGACAGGGGGATTGCCTTGGATTCACAACTCAGAAAGTTGTGTCCTTCCCGTGTGTGGGATACCTGAGTGGGTCACGGTGCTGCAACCACCCTGGGAAAGGAGTGCAAAGTTGGTTTTAAAGCTTTTCAAACATCCTGGGGTGGTGTGTTACCCCAGGAGATGACAACAACTGACCATCCAAAGCTGAGGGATGCACAACATCTCAGATGCTCGTGCAAATCTCATGGCTTGTCCTGATAATCATGGCAGCTTCAGGGATCAGGCACTGCTGGGGCTGAGATTCAGCCCCAAACCCCTCTGTGCTGTTTATGAAACTCATGGCAGTGATGTTGATGCCTTAGGTTTTAACTTTTATATGTTTCAAATGCTGCATTCCCAGTGTGTAACTCTGCAGTGTCCTGCAGCCTGGGAGCTGCTGCTCTCTCATGCTGAGACAGACAGAACAAAGCCTCTCCAGGCTGCTCTCCAAGGACACCCAGCCCGGCCTAGGCCCAAAATGGGTAACCCAGCATCTTGAGAAGGGGGGCAAGCTGAGGGGAAATTCCATCATTAGCTAAAGTTGAATTGGTGCAATTGGGTTGAGATGCAAATGGCCCAAAGCTATAAAAGTGTGAAGAACTCGTGACTCGGGGTCCATCTTGGGTGCAGCCTTTGGCCTGCCCAGGGTGTGCCTCTGAAGGCCTTTCCAATAAATATCCACCTTTATTCCCTTCCTCCTGTCCAGTCTCTGTTTCTGGGTTGGCCTCTTTAGGCATCGATGTCCTCAGGGAGATGGCCCTGGGGGTCCCTTTCCTGGCAGGGTGGTGGTCCCTGGGGACCCTGAGCTGTTGCAGCCTCGGGGGTGACCCTCGCAGTGCTCGTGGGTTTTTGCCTCCTGCCGAATTCAAGCCCAGCAAAAGCAGCTGATGTTTTCCAGGCTTCACCAGCATTGCAAAGAGAAATCAAGATAAATGACCTGGGGCTGCTCGGAGCCCAGCTTTGTGTGCTCCTGGACACACTCGCTCCTCCCCGCGGTGCTTTTTGGCTCAAAAGCGAGTCCCCTGCAGCACCAGCAGAGCCCAGGCTGGGGTGGGTGATGGGGGTCCTTGGGCACACACCCGGGAGAGGTGGCTGCTCGAAAGGGGATGTCTGAGGCTGAGTTCTTTGAAACCAAGCCCAGAAGCATCAGTAACAGTTTTTGTTCCCATCTCATGGGCTGACATACCTAAAATCCTTTTTTTTTGTTTGTTTTTGAAGTAAAAATATTCCGAAGGGGCATTATATGTGGTTTTCTCACAGAAGGCAACCTGCCTCCCCCTGAAAACACTTGTTTCAAAATTTTCAGTGGAGAATGTGAACAGTTTTTGATAAAAGCATTTCTATTCATGAGCAGTAGCTCAGAGAGATTTGCAAGAAATAAATAGGTTTTGGCAGCATAAAAGTCTCTGTTGAACAAGGGGATGGGGAAGGTGTGAAACTTGATTTGGTATCGTTTGCCCATGGAATTTCAGCACAAGTTCTTCAGCAGAAGTGTCAGGGGATATTTTTCCATCAAGCCCCTGCTCAAATCTCCTGGTGCTGGTGAGAGCTACAACATTCCTGTGTCAATAATCATCTCCTTGGCTGCTGCAGTGCTCTGCTCCTGGGAGATTTGTCTCCATCTCCCCCCGGGCCATGTTTGCTGCTCGCTGGGTGTGTTGGAGAGAGCTGGCCTTGAGCTCCCTGCACATTTCAGCAGGGGAAGGTTGCTGTGCTGTGTCTCAGGAAAGATGATTTCTCCCGGACTTCCAATAAACATTCCACCCTATTAGTGCAGGTTTTAACTAACTCTGTGCATATCATCAAGCAGAGAAGGCAGAAAATCCTATCTCTCCTGTGGGACAAGGCCAGGACCTCAAATTCACACTCAAAATGCTGATTCTGGCCCGTTTCTGCATCTGGTGAGATGGGGATACAGCATTATGCAGAGACAACCACAGTACTTCATACTCCAGCTTGCAAACCCAGCCCTGGGAAAGGGGGTTTCTAAGGAACACAAGTAATAATCCAAATAGGATTCATTTTCAACTGTTACCCTTCATTCTCTGTGGTAGATTCTTCTATCCTATGCCATGGAATACACCTTCAATGAGACTGCAAGTAATGGGTCTGAAGCCTGCAGTAACAGCAGAAAACCAAATCAACCCCAGGTTTCCTTTCCCTGTTTCTGAAACAGGGCTGGTGTGTGTCTGAAGCAGAGGTGAGGTTTTATTTTGCAGCTCTCTTTGCTGAGGCTCCATCTGCTGCCGAGCTGGGATTAAGGTGCCCGGGGCAGGACAGGTTGGCATTCTCTTGCCTGGTATAAATGGGGTTATTACAAATAATTCCTAGCTGGGGGTAAGGCGTGATTAGCCTGTCAGGAATTCACCAGGATCCAACAGCAAAGTCTTCTTTCCATCACGTCTCCACTTCTGTCCAATTCTCTGCTGCCATGGGGAGCATCTCATCTCGGAGACAAACCTCGTTCAGGTGTTCTCACACCAGGTTTTCAGGCTCTGTCCTGCCCTCACTCTCCCAGATGAAGTTCAGCTCTCCTCTCCTTGCTCATCTGAGGCTCTTTCCCTCCCTGCTGCCATGGATGGGATAAAACTGATGATATTTGGGAGTGCAAGCTGGCCCTGCACGTCCACGCTGCCTCCCCTCTGCATTCCTTCAGAGCTGCTTAGGAAAAAGCTCAATTTTACTGAAAGCTGCCTGAAAAAAACAGGATATTTCCATGCCTGGCAAGGAAGCACTGGGATGCAGGGATGCTTGGAGCTGCCTCTCTACCTCCAGCTCTCCCCCCACGTCTGTGTGGATGCAGCTCCGCTCCCCTGTGCGAAAGGGAGAGGGGAGGAGAGGCACCTGCACCGCTTCCCTTTAAGCAGAGATTTGGCTGTGGTTCTGAAAGCAGAATTAGAGGTAGGGTTTAATCATACAAGCTCTGAAATATGGGAGATTAAATCTTTTTAAGGAGGGCAGCTAAGCACTTTATTTTCTGTGCAGGAATCTTCAGGGGGTTGGAGACCAGAGAACTGGATTTAAGGCTTTTAAATTACTTTTTTCTTCTTTTCTTTTTTTTTTAACAAGTTTTTTTTTTCCTTCCACAATACACGGTTGGACAGGAAAGACTTTAGAGTGATGATTAAAAAAAAGAGAGAGAGAAGATGGGTGGAATGGAGATGCTTGTTGAAAGTAGACATTAATAATGTTGCGTTGAGTTGTCCAGGCACATTTAATCCTTAAAGTGCAGATCTACTCTGGGAAGTGATTTCTGTGGAAGGAGGGAAATCTTTCAGGTGTTCCTTGTCATTTCTTGTGGCATTTGATGACAGATTCACTCCATGGCAAAGGGATTTGCAGCCCCTCTCCTGCGGCAGCCCCCGATAGCCCTGGAGGTGCTCGTGGGTGCCCGCAATGCCGGGTGCTGCGGGCCCCCCTCCCCGGGCTCCAGGGGGGGATGTTTAAGCTGAGATTGGCATTCTGGCTGGAATTGGGTTTTGTTTTTCCCAGCCAGGCGCTGCCCCAGCCTCGCTCGAGGGAATTGGCGCTGTTTGGTTGCCTCTCACAGAGCCTGCTCGGGGACGTTCGCTTGTGTTTGTCTTGCGTTTTTCTTAATTTCACGGAGCTGAGGAGATCGATGGGAAGGTAGGCCTGGGATTTAAGGCTGCCTATAGCACAGCTCCGTGACTGATGACCCCAGCTCTGCTGCTGCTCTCGGGGCTGGGAGTTTGCAGGGCTGCCAGCGCCAGGGCCAGCTGATGGTGACATCCACAGGAGGAAAGTTGTGTCCTTCCCATGTGTGGGATACCCGAGTGGGTCACGGTGCTGTGATGGAAAGGAGTGCAAAGTTGGTTTTAAAGCCTTTCAAAGGCTGAGCTCTGTCCTGGGAGTCCTGCTTGGAGCTGGTGGGACCTTGGCCTGGGGTGTCAGGGAACGGCTCAGGAATCCCGGTGCCGCTGGCTGTATCGGATGCTCGTTGCCATGGAAACACCCTGTGCCACCGTGCTTGTTTGGAAATGGTGGCATTGGCGTGTTGGCAGGACGTGCTGCGCTTTGCCCACCTGGAGCGAGTGCCTTTGGCCACTGGAAGTTGGGTGTGTGGGGGAAAGAAGGGTTGGCTTGGGTGACAGTGCTGGAAAGGCTCCAGCAGCCAGTGCTGGAGGCGGCGGGAGAAGGTCCCCTTGGTGGTGCTCCGTGGTGCCAGCAGCACCCAGTTCCTCTGCTCCAAAGGCTGCTCCACACCGGTGAAATGGTTTGTTCAGCCCGGGATGTCCCTGCGGAGACCTCGCTGCATCCCTCTCTGCATCCCTCGCTGCACCCCTCGCTGCACCCCTCGCTGCACCCCTCAAGCACCGGCAGCCCCTGCCACCCACCCTTCCTATAATGGCCCAATTCCACCGAGCAAATGAGGCAGCGCCTCCCAGCCCTCCCCTCGGTCTGTCAGCTAATTAGCACTCCATTAGCTTAACGAGGCTCTGCCGGCCGCCCTGGACACGGACACAGCGCGCAGGGCTGCCAGGAGAGGGGGAGGCGGGAGCCGGGAGCCGGGCTTGGCTGGACCTGGGCTTGGCTGGACCTGGGCTTGGCTGGACCTGGGGGCTGCGGCAGAGCCTTGGGGCTGAGCAGGGAGGGCTTTACCCGGGGCTGCCGAGGTTTTTTCCGTCTCTTTGGGTCCGTGGTGGGAATGGCCACGGAAAGGAAGCGTGATGGGAATGGCTGGCACTGCTGGAAGCGCTGGGAGGGAGCTGTGGCGTTGTGTAGGCTGTGATGCTCCAGCATCCTGCACAACCCCGGAGCATCCTGCACAACCCCGGAGCATCCTGCACAACCCCGGAGCATCCTGCACAACCCCGTCTATGTCACTGCCCCGTGGACTGAAGGGGGTGCAGTGTCCCCCGGAGGAGATTCCCTCCCTGTGGAAAGGCTCAGACAGCGGCAGCTCCTTGCCCAAGCTTTGTTTGTTGACGGAGTTAAATTTGCAATTTCATGGTTTGGTTACAATGAGGTTAGTTTATAAAATTCATGAGCTGTTAGGAAGTGTGGAGGGGAGGGGTGAAAAACACGCCTGGGAGTCGGCAGGGAGGTGGCTGCTGGCACATCCAGCGGGGTCCTGCTCTGGGGACAGTGTGGGGCTCGGAGATGGGATGGGAGAGCCTCCTGTAGGGCAGAGGGATGAGTCCCCACCGGAGGAGAGATGCTGGTTTCTCCTGGTGACACCCACAGTGTCTCAACCTGCACACTGTGCTGGAAGGTCTGTGGAGCTTTCCTTGGATGGCCACTGGATAAACAGGAATCCTTTCAGGGATGGAGCCAGGTTCTGTGGTGACAGGGCCTTGGAAACAGCAGGGCTCAGCCTGCTCAGGGAGCCTGCTGCTGCTTTGGAATTCGAATTTGTGGTTCTTTGGGGCTTTGGCTGGCAATCCACAAGATGAGCTCTGTTCCTTGGAATTCAGAAGGACTGGGACAGAGAGAGGCAGCTCCCTCGAGTGCCACTGCACGGGCAGTGTGCTCGAGTCCATCTCTTGTGAAATGAGCTGGTTCACCCCCTCACATCTGACTTTTCCAAGAGATTTCTTTGCAGCCCTTGCTGTGTGTTTGGGCGTTGGCTTGGAAGCAGTGCAGCCCCCCCAGTCCCACCCTCCTCCCTGGCTGGAGCTGCTTCCCTCATCCCCCCAGCAATGGAGATGCTCCTCCAGGAACCCAGAGCTGCTGATGAGCTGCAGAGGGAATCGAAAGGCGAGGTGTCAGGGAGGATCTAAACCAGTATTAGCTAATTAACATGAGGTGCTGGGGAGCCCAGGGGGAGGAGGAAGGGGAGGATATTCGTGTCCCTGAGGATACAAAGCCATGAGGACCTGTCCAGCATGGCAATGTCTGTGAGCAGGAGCCAGGAGCCTGTGTGTGCTGCCATTGCTGGGGCTGGCGTTACTGTGACATCAGCAGGAGACTGGTGCACTGCCAGATTCCTTAGACATCAAAAACCACCACTGGACTCCACTGAAAATGCTAATCTGTTGATTTTTGATGTTTTTCAAAATAAACCCAGTGTTAGTCACTGCATGGTCTGTCCTCTGTGGGGTTGTTCATAGACACAGGCCATAAATAGACACCCAAACCCCCTTTTCCTCCAGTGTCTGTTGGATTGCTGACTCCCTGGGATCAGTGATCTCTAAGGCTTGGCAGAATCTGTTTGTGCTGAACAAGTGGATGTGCTAAACAAGGCCCAGAAGCTGTTGGTGGAAATGCAACTGAAGGCAGGCAGCTAGAACTGACGGGGCATCCAAAAACTGAGCAGGGAAGGTGGGTCAGGCTGAGTCCTGCATTTCATGCTGGTGACCTCTCCAGCAGCATTGTCCATGAGGGAACCTTGCAGCTGCTCTCTGTGTTCATTTACAGCCTTTGGGCTGTAATTAGTACATCCTTGGCTTAGTGAACAGCTCCATTTGCAGCCATTCACCATGTGAGTGTTTCCCTGTGAACTGGACTTTCTGGGAATGCTCATGGCTCAGCTGAGGGTTTCTCTTTCTCAGCAAGCCCCAGCACGTGGGTTATATTGATAGACAAGATGCAGGACCCAGGTGGGGTTCATGGTCCTTGGATTTATACGTGGGACCTGTCTGGAAGGAGCTCCCCCTCTTCCCTTGCTCTTTTCCATCCAAAGTGTTTAATCACCTAATTTGTGTTAAGGAGCATCGGCTTTTCATCTCCAGCTGTGCCAGCACAGAAGATGCTTCCTTGTTAATGAATCCTGGACTTGAAACATCTCCTGCGTGTGCGGGGGGACATGAAAGCCCAGGGAGGAGACAAGACTTGAGGGTGCATCGGGAAATTGGGAGCAAGGGCAGGACAGAGCGCAGGGACGAGACCACCCGCAGATCCCGCCGCATTGTGCTCAATCCAGTATCCAAATTTCAGTCTTTTAAGAGGATTATCAGGTGTCTGTTTGAATTACTCTGACATGAACAGTCACTCAGAAAATGTACATTCATTTGAAAGGTCAAGCACATCTGATTTCTGCCTTTGGTATGCGGGGGCTTATCCTTTCAACTCTCCCTTCCGTAATGAGATTCTTGTTTCAAAGAGTCGCGCTGTGCCCAGGATTTGACGGAGTCAAGTGCGCTGGAGATAGTTTTTGTTATCATGTTTACCCTTTTATCTGCCTGTCCTTTGAAAGCTCCCCGCACACAATAAGGATGCAGCAGGACGGCCACTCGGGGCAGCTCTGCCAGCAAAATGAGCTTTTTCGGGGCGGAGAGATGGAGATGTGCTAGCGGGGAGCTGCGGCACCAGGAATTTTGATTTCTGCGTGGCAAAGCATCCAAATGGAGAGAGGGACTCAGAGGAGACCCCCCCAGTCACCACGGGGGGCTGGGCAGGTGTCAGGATGTCATCAGCTCCCACGGAAACCTCGGAGGAAATAAAGCCAAGTTGGGCTTGGCGTGGCAGAGTTGTGTTTCTTGATTAAATTAATGTGTATTGATATTTCTCCTGTTGTTTTGACTTCACAGGCTGTTTAAATTCAGGCTTGTCACAACAAAATACAAAGGAGGTTGCTCGGAGATTGATTTTATTTTTTTTCTTCCCTTTAATCCTGTCTCTGAAGAAGAAGAGTATTTTAAAATTTTATTTTTTTTTCCTCACTACTTCCAGGTTGACAGCCAGGGAAAGGCTGCAAACATTAAAACTGTTGCGCAAATAATTATGTTAAAACGCCGAGCATACATTATGGAGGAGGGCGCTCCTTGATTGTAACGTACGAATCAATTTTCTGCGTCACAAAATTACTGACACCGGGGTTTGCTTTGGTGATTTATTCCCTGGAATGACGATCCTGTGACTGCTTTTCCCTGGAGAAGGTTGTTTTTTTTTTTGATGGGTGAAGCTTTGGTCTCCTCTTTGCTGTCACTGCTGTCTCCTCCCCGCCCTGATGACGGTCCCTTCTCCTGCTTAAAAATAGCGGCTTTTATGCAAACGGCGTCCCAAAACGCTCCTCCAAGTTAAATAATGTAGTCACAAAACCAAATATTGAATAATGACTGAGGCAAGGATTAAGGGAGACAGGCAAGGAACAAAAGAGAGATTCTCAAGTGTTTTGAACACAGAATTGAGAAGGCACAGATGCGCAGGAGGCTTTTTCTCTCTGCAGCCAGAGGACACAGATTAAAGGGGTCCTCCAGGACTGTGCACCCCCAGCCAGCTTAAGCTGCCTAAAGACCTCTTTAAATCCAGCCTTTTCGACAAGCCCAGCTGGCTGGAGGAGTTTCTGCTGGGAATAAATTCAGAGAATCACGGAATGGTTTGGTTTGGAAGGGACCTTAGAGGCAATCTCATTCCAGCCCTCTGCAGGGACGCTTTCCACTAGAGAACCTCCCACTAGAGAACCTCCCACTAGACCTTTTTAAATGTACATCTGGGGAACGTGTCTTGGTTTTTTTCTGGTGGAAATTTCTCATGGGAGCTTTTCTGCACTCACTTATTGGAAAGAAAACATAATTTTTCTTTTTTGTCCTCAAAAGGCTGCAGCCCAGGCAGCGCCATCAACCCCAATGCTTTACACGACTCTGGAAGATTTAAATAAAAAATGCCAGAGGCGGGGACAAAAAAAAAAAAAAAAA
>VWZT01009986.1:26972-37114 GCA_013397055.1 Pachycephala philippinensis
AAAAAAATCACAGGCATGTCGTTTCTCGTGCAACTCGTGGGATTTTTCAAACCCACCTCAAAGTTGTTGAGTTGCAGTAACTCAGTGGGTAGCTGTTGGCTACTCATATGGTGAGAGAGGAACAGGCTGAAGGAATGTTGCACAAAAACTTATGTAAATGTCTTCTGAACAGCTCCGAGAAAGTCTAGGACTCCTCTAAATCTCAGAGTTGGAAATTCGGCTGGGAAGCCATAAATTCAGTAGATGTCTTTTCCTCAATAAATTCAGAATATTGGCCGGGGAAGAAGCATCCATGTTTCACAGAAGGAGTTACTGGACCTTCTGAGGGTTTCTTTTTTTTTTTTTTCCTGGTCCAGAAACAGTTGAAATGTAGCTCGGGATAAATTGCAAGGTGATGATTTACATGACAGGTGACACCGGCAAGCACATTATTCTCGGAGGATGCATGAGATGGGATGTATTTACTGCCTGTCTGGGCAAATTATCCACTCTCAGATGTCTGGCATGTGCTTGTGTAGGAAATGCGTGTGTCCAAAGCAGCTGATAAAGGGGATGAGGGGAACAACAGTGAATAAATGCAGCCCCCCACTGCCGCCGCTGCTGCCAAGGAGGTAAAGTTGACAGAGTCCACACTACCATGAATTTTGTCTGAAGTAAGAGAGTTTAATGGAAGATTGAACAACTTTTATATGTTAATACACCAAAGTGTGTTGAATGGCATAAAATGATTGGTCACTCGGACACCCACCCCTTGGGGTGATTGCTCCAGTTCTGAGACATCCGTTTCTGGATGTTTTTCTGGTTGAAGCCACAACAGTCCTTGAGAAGTAGGTGCAGCTGCAGAGATTTACACAACTATAACATTGTTTTAAATTCTTCGCGTGAGAAAGAAAATCTTCACAAAGTACTGTGAGGGCTAAAGAAATTCCCAGCCTGAGGCCTTTTTTCATACCCATACCCCACAGCTGTTGCTGCATCCCTCCTGCTGAACCCTCTCACTCCCTCTTTGGAGACACGGATCTGGAGATGCTCTGGAGCTGGGTTGGAGCGAGGGAGCACACAGAGGACTTTCCTTGCTGCTGCAGGAGTGAGATGGGCACGGCTTTGCTGAGGAAAGGAGGAGGATCTGTGTGTGAGGGGACATCAGTGCTCGGAGGCCGGTGTGCTTTGATTTTGGAGCTGCAGCAGCCAACTCCTTGCCTCCTGCCTTCCTTCCTGAGGTTATAATATCCCATCCACCAGGGAAACTCCTCGTTTGACATCAAGCAAATTACCCTGCTCTGGCTGCTACTGTTCCTCAGTCTTGTCAGGCTGGCTGTGATTTACTCTTAATATTTATCCCTCTTCACCTTCTCTTTCCTACTGATGAGTAAAGCAGAATAATGAAGTGGTGGTGTTAACTCTAAGCTGATGCTATCCAAGGGGACTGCAGCTCGCAGGCAGGGATGGATTGGGAATTCCAGTGCAGTTTTGGAGCCCCCATGTCCCCCATGGTAGCTGGTCATGACCCTCCACATGGAGACTGCTTTAGGCCATGTCTATTATGGATTATTGTGTTTCCAGAAGGTTTTTATTCTCCCCCAGCCTGGGGGGGGAGGAGTTGCAGGATGATTGCTTTTTATTTGTGTGTGTGTGCCCACGGAAAGCTTGGGATCTCATCTGGCTTTTGAGGATCTGCTTCTGTTACCTCGCAGGTATTGTAGGTGGATGTGTAAATGAGGATCCTTCTGTTTACAAAGAAATGGATATATAGTATAAAAACAATTTACTTGTAAAAGACTCATCCTGCCTCCAGAATATGTTTGAATCTTAACACAAGACAAAGTAATTTAATCCCTCCCAAACCCATATGTTGTTTGCTTCTCATTTTTTCCAGCAAATTTTACCTTCATCAAAAGATAAATCAATTTGTAGCAGCTATCGGCAGCTCTTTAAGCTGCCGAACTGAACAGCTTAATTAGGGAAAATATATTAAAAGATCTGAGAGATGCTAACCCGTTCAGTGCCTCCTCTTGGTACATCAGCGTGGTCTTGCTCATGTGTGGGGCTCCAGACCCCCTCCAGTTTTTGTTTGCTGCTGCTTTTATGTGATGCTTTGTGGTGTGGGGATGGCACGAGAGGTTTTACTGCCCTCTAAAACCTGGCAGGGCTTTTCTAGGCCTGTCCAGTCTGAGGATTTGAAAGTTTTTTCTCTTATAATTTTTTTTTTAAATCAAAACAATAATTTTTAAAAATAATTGTTATTATTGGAAGGCGCTTCCCAAAGCACCTGGCAGCTGCCCAGTGTCTGTGAGCACCCTGTGCTGACCCCCTGGCAGCAGCTGCCTGAAGCATGAGATGGAGTCACGGTCTCACAGTCCTCACACCCAAATAAATAGAGTAGGAATGATTTGGAGCACCTTTCCCAAAGATCCCCTCTCACTCAGTGCCGTTCCTGTGCGTTGTTTGCACTTTCAGAGGGGGGGATGGAAAAGGCACCCAATAAAAGTACAAACTGCGTGAGTCAGCCTGAATCTGCTGTTGTGCCTCGTTCTTCCCATTAGCAAATACCACGGCGGAGTGTGTGGGGAGGTGGGCATCATCTCCTTCCTAAATGACAGCTTGTTTCAGGGCTAAATTCATTAGTGCTGCTGCTCTGGTGAGCACTGCCAGCCTCCCAGCCTGGCTCAGTGCTGGGCACATCCCTGCCTCTCCCCGATATCCTGCACAGGGAGGGTGGCTGCTGTTGATCTTTCCATTCCCAGGATGAGGGCAGGCCTCTGCTGGAGCTGTGTTGGTGGGACAAAGCAGCTGTGGCCTCAGTCCCAGCCTTCAAAAACCTGCTAGGAGGTGGATTTTGGAGAGGAGTTTCCTGCTGCTGCTGTTGGGGAGGATGAGCATCAGCTGAAGATTGCAGAGCTGTGCTTTGCAGCAAAGCTTCCAGACCTGACCTCTCTCAGGGCTCTTCCCTTGGGTGATGTGTGGGTCCAGGATTCCTGGAGATGAGCAGGCTCTGGACTGGCTGCAGCAAATAAGAGAATTCTCTTGCAAAGGCTGAGAACTCGCAGATCTGAACTCCCCGAGGCTTGTGGGATGGTGATGGGCTACAACAAAAAAGCAATGTTTGGTTAATTTAAGCTTCAACTTGAGGTGCTGAGATGAAACAGAGTTGATATCAGGGTAGCCTTGCTTCAAAGGCAGAGTATTGTCAGCACAGAGTGAAGTGTTCTCCATCTGTTCCCGTGGCTGTTGGGAGCCAATATTAGATAGCTCCGCTGCAGGCTGGGAATCTGCGAGTGAGGGCTCGTGGCAAAAGCTTCATGTGGGAAGTTTTTCCCTCCTTTGCCTTGCCTTAGGTTAACTCTCACACGAACCAGTCAGGCTTTGCAAAACTGAGTGTTCCTGGCGATGTCTAGAACTCGTTTAACATCCTCCACTTCGCCCTGGAAGGACAGGGACAAAAGGGAAGGTGAAACATCAGCTGGAGGATCTCCTTGTCATCCTCCTGAAAATCTCCTAATGACCCAAGGAGTGCTTTCCTTGCTCTTGGAGCTTGTAACACATGACAGACCTTGAGGTTTTTCTTCTCCCACCTCGTGGCTTTTTTTTTTTTTTTTGCTCTGCAGGTAGAGAGACGAAGTTTTGCTGCCGAGGGAAATGATGAAACTTGGAAAACAAGAGGTCTTGTGACAGGCTAACACCTCAGCTTGCTTTGAACTCGATAGTGAAATATATAGACACAATTTTCGTTGCAGGTGGCTTTTTCCATGGTAGCATGTGGGTATCTGTGCCCAGCCCCACACGTGTGTGTACATGCACAGTTATTCTTGCCTCAGCACAACGATTTCCTAACGATCTCTTACCCATCCAAGACAGATTGCTTTTCATGGTTCAGTGGCCGCAGCTCAGGCATCCATTTTAATCAATAAAACAGTCAAAAGAGAGAATAGATTTACTTGTTTCTGGTTTTTTACATTTAATTGAAAATTTTCGAGTGATTACAAACACAGCCATTGTATAGATTGCGGAGTTTAGAAGACAATAAGTGCCAAAAGAAAAATGTCCCCGGAGCCCAACCTCTTCCCCTCGTGCTGCACAATAGATGGTGGTGGTTTGTGCCTGGCCTTGTCCTTTCTTCTCCTTTCTCAGGGTTTGTAAAAAGCGGGATGGATTTAGTGGGGTTTTACCCAGGCATCGCAGGGATGTCCGTGATGAGCAGA
Organism: Pachycephala philippinensis; assembly: GCA_013397055.1. Lineage (NCBI taxonomy): Eukaryota > Metazoa > Chordata > Aves > Passeriformes > Pachycephala > Pachycephala philippinensis. The sequence goes on from VWZT01009986.1 coordinate 31,172, forward strand.
GTTAAATCCTCTTATGTGTGGTGAGGGAAAATCTCCCTTCACACGGAGCATGGAAGAACTGAAGGAAACCTGGAGATGCATCATCCTGTGAGCCACTCGGTCACCAAACACCTGTGAGGATGGGCCATAAAATCTCTCCAGATCCAATGAAAATGGTTTCATTTTGATGAGAGCTGATTGAAAATCAGTTTCAGAGCAAAAGAGCTTTTGGTCATCAACAGGGGGAGAAGTGTATAATTTCTGTCGTGTTTTCATGTCAAAACCAAGCCCCTTCTTCAGAAGGAAGCCATGGGGATAAATAACTGGAGAACAGGAGGGGTTTGGGATATTTCCTAGTGCCCCAAGGTGCTGCTCTGGTATTTATCTCTTATTAGTGATAACCTTATTAGGTTAACCTTCCCCACTGGAGATCCCATTTGATTATTTAATCTGTTCACTGTTGTCAATGTGAGTTTCTAAAGTCGGGTGGGTGTGTTTGTGGGGGTACCACATAAATAATAACCCTCTTGACACTGGAATAAATGTGTGCATGGAGCAATGAGTTGTTGTGTGCCCTTGGGAAAGGGGTCTCCTGGACACCCACAGTTTCCAAGCTTGCAGCTTGCATTGATGCCTGATAAACTTTGCCTTTCTTCTGGGGATCCTTTGGGAAAAATAACGAGCCATGCTGTCTCTCTGGTTGTAAATTTAATAAACCTGCAAGCAGCACAGCAGCTGAACATATCAAAGCCACAGACTGTTAACTCCAGTGCAGGAAAACTTTGAAAACAGTCCTCGAGACCCCTGTGCTCCCTGCAAAATGAGATCTGAGTCCTCTCTGAGTTGTTTTTAATAGCTGGAATTACTGAAGATTGGTGTTTACCAGGGAATAGGTTTGTGAGGGAGCTGCCTGGTGGGTGCCCATGGTGATATCATTTCCAGTGGTATTCCTGGGATAACCTCCCGAGCACACAGGTCTCCTCACAAATTAAGGCAGAACCCTGTGTGCTGCCCGGCTCTGGCTCCCAGACCGACAATTTCCTCCCTACTTTTATTGTCATCTCTGATTTTCTCAGCTTCATTGCCTGCTGGAAGCAGATTTGTTCCGGCGTGGGCCAGGATGTGGCTCTGGAGGAGTGGTTGTCACCCTCCATCGGTGCCACTGTCAGCCCACAGCGAGTGTGGCTTTGTCCCAACAGCCCAAATTCGGGGTGCAGCTCTCAGGAACCTGGAGATTCCAGGTTTGGAGACTCCTTCAGAGAAGAAAAATGGCTCACAGAGTGGTTTTGTCCACGAAATGAGGCATTTTTGCCCATTTTATCCCTGATATGATGTTGATGCCTAAAGAGGCCAACCCAGAAACAGAGACTGGGCAGGAGGAAGGGAATAAAGGTGGATATTTATTTGAAAGGCCTTCAGAGGCACACCCTGGGCAGGCCAAAGGCTGCACCCAAGATGGACCCCGAGTCACGAGTTCTTCACACTTTTATAGCTTTGCTCCATTTGCATCTCAACCCAATTTCACCAATTAAACTTTAGCTAATGATGGAATTTCCCCTCAGCTTGCCCCCCTTCTCAAGATGCTGGGTTACACATTTTGGGCCTAGGCCGGGCTGGGTGTCCTTGGAGAGCAGCCTGGAGAGGCTTTGTTCTGTCTGTCTCAGCGTGAGAGAGCAGCAGCTCCCAGGCTGCAGGACACTGCAGAGTTACACACTGGGAATGCAGGATTGGAAAAATATAAAAGCTAAAACATAAGGCATCAATGTTGCAACCCAAAGCAAACATTGGATTATGTAGAAACACACCCCGAACAGTTTGCAGCAAAACTGATTTTGCTGCCACCAAAAATGTTTATAGATTATGGCTATTCCTCTCTTGGCAGCATTTTAACTCTTCATCCCCATCGAATGCCATAGATTTTATGGGATTTTTCCCCCCTGCATATCCCTCACCGGAAGGAAATTAACGTTTTGAGGAAGAACAGATCCTTTTCACGATTTTCTTTTCAAGCTCAAAATCAAATTCTCCGTCAGGAAAGGCTTCAAATGGAAAACTCTGACCAGCCCAAATTAGGGGGGGACTCAATTTACTCTGGTAGAATACTTTGAGAGCTGCAGATGAAAACTGCAATTTAAGTGCCTAATATTATAATTATACACCGATGTGTTTTATTAATGGGATTGAATGCTCGTAGCTTTGTAGTAATGAGCTTTTTTGAAGATCCGTGTAATGGAGTTTTCTGATGGTGAGGACCCTGCCACGCTGTTCCTTCTAAAAAGCACCTTGAAACTCCTGGAGTAGCCAGGGACAGGGTTAATTCATTGACTTGAGCAGTAATTAGTTGCCCTTCTCCTGGAGGAGCCCTTCCTGGAGGGGAAGAGGAACCCAAACCTCCCTCTCGCGGCGCCGTGAGGATGAGCTGGAATTTTATTGTGGTGGGGTGAGTGACTCTCGAGCAAATGAAGCGTTTGGGGAGCCTTGGAGATGAAAGGTTTTGTGTTGACAAATTAGCACTTAGCAGATTGCTGGTATTAAAGAGCTGGGGGTTTGAGCTGTGTGTACGGCTGGGCCTTTTTAACACAGGAAGAAATCATTTTCCCATTCTCTAACAGCATTTGAATGCACTTCTGGTAATAAATAGGGAGAAAAAATGAAACCCTTGGGTCTTTTCCTGGGCCAGGGCACTCCCTCCCACCAGGGTTAAGCTGGGTCAGTTAAAAAGATTCATGTTTATGGCTTGCATATTCCATATGGGAAAACCTGGAACAATCCTAACCTGGGTTCTGAAATAAAGTCTTTAAGATAAATTTCAATTTTAAACAAAATCTTGATATTTTAAGCCATATTCTGATGGTTTAATTTTTTTTTCTTACTGTGAAATTATCACAACTCACTTTCCTAGGAATGAATTTTGACTTGGATAAATCAACAAGTGGTATTAATTATATTAATAACCACATTAGTTATGTAACAGTGCATAAGAATTCAAGGCCTTCTAAGACTGAATAGGGAGAGCATTGAAAATAAAGTGACAAATTCACTGTAATAGTGAGAACTGGATGTGTCTTACTTGGTATCTTTTGACAGGGAAAAGTAACTTTTCAAAACCCACCACAATGTTCTTTACAAATCCTGCTTTTCTCTAAATGCTTCCCTTCTATGCTGGAGCATAATTAGCTTTTGTCAACTTTTCTATGGGCAGTTTTCATTTCGCACTTTCTTTGGATGCCGTGGCTGCCTTTCTGGAATAGCTGAAGTTTTGTTTCTTTCCCTGGCATCTTTAGTCTCCAATTTTCATGGAGGAAAAACCTCATGTTTGGCCTCCCCTCACTAGTTAGGTGTCCTTGATGCATTTATTTAGGGAATGCAAAGCCAGGCGAGCGTTCCCCTTCTCCCTTCGTTAATTAACCCGATGTGTACAGACACATTTCATTTGGCAGCTGGGCTGGAGGGCCCAGCTGCTGGGAGATGAGCCACGAGAGGGGAAACAGGAGCTTTGTGCTGAATTAATACGTGGATTTTTGGAGCTTGTTGCTGTTCCCGAGAACATCTGCTCCTTGGTGCTTGCCTGTCCAGCTCAACCTGGATCCTTCCAGGAATGGTGGAACAAGGAGAGGTGGGGAAATGGGGGTGCAAATGGGAAAATGGGAGTGCAAGTGGGAAAATGGGATGGAGAGTGAGAGACTTCCCCTACTGCTGATGGCTGCTGGTGTCTGCATCAAAGAGCAGAATCTTGGGAACTTCTTCAGGGCAAAACCTCCCTCCCAAGGCCCAGGAACCACGTCTGGCTTTCAGCATCATCCTCAGGGACTAGTCGCACGCTGCGTTTCGTGTGGGAGGGATGGAAAGAGATGGGAATGTCCCTGTCCCGTGCATTCTCCATCCTGTCCCGCATCCCTCCTGCCCTCCTCACTCACGGTCACTGTCAGTAACGAGGTGGGAACTTCTTCAGGGGAAAACCTCCCTCCCAAGGCCAAGGAACCACGTCTGGCTTTCAGCATCACCCTCAGTGACTCGTGGCACGCTGGGTTTCGTGTGGGAGGGATGGGAAGAGGTGGAAATGTCCCTGTCCCGTGCATTCTCCATCCTGTCCTGTGTCCCTCCTGCCCTCCTCACTCACGGTCACTGTCAGTAACGAGGTGGGAAGACTGGGCAAGGAGACAGCTCCAGTGCCACCCTGTCCACCCCCACATTATCCTGCCTTATTACATTGTAATAAATTGAACCATTCCACTTCATTATTTCATATTTGAGGAGATTTATAGATTGTCCTGGTGGCTGAAGAGGCAGTGATTAAAGGAGCAGTCTGCTAATGAATGAGCCTCAGCACAAAGCCTTTTTAATTAATGCACAGCCCAGGGGCTGTAAACGCCTTGCTGATAACAAGCCTGGCCCATTCAGGACATGAACTGACAACTTTGCAGAGAATGAAGGCTTATGTGGAGACATGGGGATGGTATTGAAATGGCAATTAAGGCTAATAAAATGATTCGTCTGCCCATCCATCGCCCTCCTTCACCGTGCCCGGCCCTGTCTCTGCCTCGGAAGTAATGGCAGGTGGAGATTTCATTTGGCTCCTCCAGCCTTTCTTGGTGATTTAATTTACAGGCTGCATCTGTTCCTTCACGAGGCTCTTTCAGTCACATTAGAGATGGATTTTCACTCCAGGCTATTCTGAACTTGCCTGAAATTTCCCTGAGTCAGATTATTTTGCCCAGTGTTTATGGCCGGTTTTCTTTTTATTTCTGAAAAAACTTTTCTAATGGAGTGTCTTGCTGGGAGGGGAAGCAGTGAACTTGTTGGCAGTGCTGTCCAGCTGTCCATCCATCCATCCATCCATCCATCCATCCATCCATCCATCCATCCATCCATCCATCCATCCATCCAGCATTGACTCTGGGCTGGTCAGAGCACTGGGATAAACAGAGTGGGCTCACACAGCTCTGGGAAAGACAGAACCTGCCAGGGTGAATTGTCAGCTTCTTTCAGGATGGCCCCAAACCTCTCCCTGATTTCTGATGGATTTCATTCATGCGTGTCCTGTGCTTGGTGGTACATTCCATGCTTGGAAAAAGTGACTTTGAAAAAGTGCATTAAGGAATGAGTCAGTGCTTAAACAAACAGTGGTGACAACCTGGAGGTACCCCTTGTCCCTGGGAAGTTATGGGGCAGATAAAAAGCACGGACAGGTCATCACTGCTCCACTGAATTCTGAGGAATTGTCCTGATTTTTATGCCATATCCTGCATGGCGGTGCTGAAATGCTGAGCCCTGTGTAAACCTTGTGGCAAAACACCCTTGGTGTGTTCAGGAGCACCCAGGGATCAAACCAGGCATCTCTGGAGAATTTGGGAATGCTCTACTCCTCTGAGCATCCCCTGTAGCTTGGGAGAGATGAGGACCCCAAATCCTGGCACCTTCTTCCCACTTCAACTCCTCCATTTTTCCTCACTGAATCCCTGACAGGTGGAAGCACTATTTTTCAGTAAGGGATGTGGGAAGAGGAGGTGGCAAACTTCTGAAACAAAGTTAAAAGAAAAAAAAAAAAAGACAAAAATATAAATGATGCTGCTTGTGGCCTGCAGATTTAATGATATTTGCCCACTTGATTGATGAAGATGATGAACGAGGCTTCGTGGCCTGTTGAGGGTGAAAAGTCTAAGTACCAGGACGGAGAGTGAATCAATCACTTCCCGCTCCCGTGCCAGATGGGATCATCAGTTACCTGCGGATCCTGGCAGCGCCGTACATTACCCCTGGCTGAGGGACGGCACATCAGCCATGGCTGCTGCCTCCTCTCCCCACAGATCGATAATCCATGGCCAGGGGAAGCAGCACGACCTAAATGAAACCACTAAAACTCCTCGCCAACTTTATTCTTGCGCCAGGTTTTGTTTGCTAATATACACATTCTGATAAAATGTCTCACAGGGCTTGGGCTGGACACGGGGCTGGGCAGTGATG
>VWZT01009987.1:0-14263 GCA_013397055.1 Pachycephala philippinensis
AAAAATATATAAATAAATTTTAATACCTGAAGACTCTTAACTGGCATTTTTGTCCTTGCATTAAACTGCTTTGAACTGCCATGGACTTCCTTTGCACAAACATATTTGTTAGAAGTCCTATGAAAGGCATCATTTCAATACAAAATATTAAGTTGATCATTTGTTTCAAGGCATGAGTAGTCCACTGCATAAACTGTTCCCTTTGATGATAGTATGCTAAGGAAAACTCAACACTGCTGATTCAGATATAACAGCTGTGAGGTAGTATCATGCCATTTTTTAGTGCTGTGAAAGGGGCTGTCTTCAAGATGAAACAGAAAAGTGCAGCTCTGATCACACAGAAGCACTAAAACTCGAGTCATGTTCATACAGTTACCCTGCTAAATCATGACAGGCTGTGTCCATCCTGCTAACAGCCTGCTGGAACATGACCTGCCCAAACAGAGTCATTCAAAGCAGCTGTCACAGAGGTCATGGAATATAGAACTGCTGGTTGTAGGGGATTGCTGCAGGTCATACAGTTCAGCTCCCACTTGAAGCAGGACCATTGACAATAATAGATCAGGGCACCTGCAAATTTATCCCACTGAGCTTTAAAGGCTACTCAAAAGATGAAAGTTTTCCTCAGTTGCTCTGGCAATCCTGCTGCAGTGCTGCATTGCTTTTCTAGTGCTGAATATTTTCCTAAATGTCAAATCTTAACCATCCCATCCACAGTTTGTTCTCATTCTGTTTATTCTTGTCATCATTTATTTGCTGACAGGAGTGACACTCTGGTCTGTAACTGCCTTTCAGGTACCTGAAGCTCACCTTTTGAGTCTCCTCCAGGACACACTCACCCTTTAGTCTCCTTGTTTTCAGACAGAACAAGTCCAGCTCTGTCAATGGCTGTTTTTATTTCCAAGACTGTGAATAATGGTCCAAATGATGGAGATTAATGAGATCATAAGGCTGGAAGTGACCTCATTTAGCTTGTCCAGTCTGCCCCAAGTAAGATCAATTGCATCTATACCATTCTTGACAGATTATTTCTCTAATCTAAACATCTCCTATGATGAAGGCTCTCTAGTTTATCTGGCTTGGAGACTGAGATTTCTACTAGAATATTTTGAGACAGATAAATTTGGGCCCAGGCTCTTTCATCTTCTCACAGCCCCATAGTTTCAGGGATGCTGCATTTTCATGCTCGCAGCTCCAGCCAGCAGTGAGGATGAGCATATCCCCTCCACAGGCACACACACTACAAAGAGCACACAGAGCCATGCCTGTGCCTCCACAAACACAGAAATACAGTGAACAACACCAGTGGCTTGATCCTGTTCCTTCCCTCCTTCAGAGCAGGGTTAAAGCTTGCTAGTGGAATACGCAACCCTGTGCACATACACACACACACACACACACACACACACACACACACACATATGTATCACATTTTATATACATATGTCCATATATACACATACATGCACACATGGACTTTTTCCCATAGTGAGGTTTATATGGTCAACCCAGACCCTGGTTTCCCCTAGCTGCTGTCATCCAGAGCTGGGCCCCTCATGAATCAACTTTCCAGTCCAGGAGCTTGTTAAATAGAACTCTTCTCCTAGGACTCAGCCTATTTGGCTGTGAGTTCTCTAGCATGTACACAGAGCCACAGATAGGAAACACAGCCAACCCCAAGATAGAAAAAAGGATTTAATAAAAGTATAAAATAGACTGCAGTGAACAGGTGCAGAACTTTCCAGATGAGTATACTGACCAATCTCTTTCCCCTTTTTGGTCCTTCCCCTAAACATTTCACATGTTCCACCAGTTCCCTTAAGACAGCTCATAAGTTTTACATAATCTGCATGTTCTCTTCCCACTGCCCTCCAAGATTAGTCCTAAAACTCTTTAGGCAATAGATCCTTTAGATTTGATGGCTTCCCAGAGACAACCTCTTTTTGATGCATCTTAGGGTCTTTCACAGCAGGGGCAGTGATCTGATTATTCTCTTCCAATGTTTGTTTTTGAAGGAGCTTATCCAGTGTGCTCCTTATTAGGTCACTATTGTCTTTTCACCTGTCATTGTCCTCTGCTCCTTGCCAAGTCTTTGTGATTAGCCTTTACTCACATAGCCTTGGAGAATTCACAAGCCACGGAGAAACATTCAAACAAAATCACGAGACAAATCACAGTGAACTGGTGTCACTACAAAAAAAAATGCGATGAATGATGCAATGAAGGGTTTTGCAGTCTTGTTTTAGATGGCATGCCTAGAAAGGATTTTATCCCAAAGGCATTGTTCATTAATTTTGTAGCCACTGTATGATACCTGAAAACCATCAAAGATTTTTATAGAAATTTTTTCCAAAATCAGTGCTAAAAATATTCCCAAACTTTATCCTAAAAATATAAAACTTTATACAGAAAAAGAGTGTAGAATGCACTCAACTGAATTTAGTGCCCGATGAATAAGCTAAAGATCATAAAAGCTGTGCTTTATCCGCACATTAGATTGCTTTCATTCCTGTGCAAACCTTAACTAGCTAACCAAATGATTTAACTGCTCTAATCCTTGCCTTCATTCTACTTTTCTTAATGTGCTTTCTTGTTTTTGTGATGATCACTTAGGCTGCTTGCATTCCATGCAAAATGATTATATTGGAACATCTCCAGGGCATTGAAACTTGCATTTATACATTTTTGCACAGTATTCACCACATATTTGAGTGCATTTTGGCATTGTTTTAAGTAAAAGTAAATGTAAATACCAAGGCATAAATTTACTAGGTTCTCTTCTAAACTAATATTAGAAATAATGTGGTGTTGTTTGTTTTGGGTTTTTTTAATTGACATCCTGTTCCTACTGTTCAAAATTATTTTTCAATCAAGCACAGAGAGTGCAGAGGAAAATGAATCAGGGGAGAATATTCTGAAATGGAGCTCCATTTAGCGGATTCAGCAATAAACTCAAGGGTTTTTTATTTAGATATGGCAGACTCAATTAGCATCTCATTAGCAATAAGCTATATAAATAGGCATGTTCAGCAAAGAGGGAAAAAAGTCAATAGTCTGCTGGCAGCCACTCAGTATCCCAGCACCAAGCTTTCAACACATAGAGGAGCTCTAATTAGAAGCTTGTCCATGTGCATGCATCACTCATTAACTGCCTCTTTACTGAAAGGGAATAATGAATTGAGCCCTTTAATCTGACATTAATAAATTGCCACCATTTTGGGAGTATTTGAATGTAAAATGGTGATGTTCATTATCAAAATTATGTTTGATGAGTTGGGTTTGTTCTGGCTCATTGAGAAGGATAATTTTCATACTGTTAGGGCTCCTTCCAAAAAAACAAGTCTGGATGCTTTTGGCTTGCTCCATAGAACTTCAAGTGAGAGTCTGGATGTCTGGAAACCAACACTATAAACTGCAGATGTAATAGATGATGTAATGAAATTACATATTTCCTGCATCTTGTAGTTACATGTGCAAGCGTAACTGAACATGGCTTGAAGGTGTGTCTTAGGGAGAAAATCATGCATCTCCTGTTTATAGCATTTCATCTGTACTACCTGAGTCCATCAGAAGGAATTCAGCTCTCTTTATATACGGAAAAAATCTGACAAATACCTTGGGCCTGGACAAATCATTGTCTCTTGTTCTGAGTCAATATCCTCTTTTGATAAGTTTCCTTCTAGTTGTATTTCACCTTTTGTATGAAACAAATAGACAAGATGGACTATTATGCTTGTTTATGAATGCTTGTTTATGGAAGACACCAGTCTACGGGTTTTGAGCCCCATGTTGCTCACCAAACAAGGGTCAAAATCAGTTTTTCAGAGCTGCACTGTGCCATTAATGAGGCTGTGCAAAGGCTAATAGGTGACCTGGTCCCCTCTCCGGTACAAAGCAGCCTTATCCCATAGCGCAGCAGGAGAAGCAGAAGCTGTTACAATTTTCCCTTTGTGAAATGCTCTCAGAAACTCTTGCCTTTGTCTCTAGTTATGTGATGGGTATGCTTTGTGTCCTTAGTCATCCATACAGCTGCCTTCATGTGTGGGTTCACGTGGCTGATTAGAGACGATTGCACTAGAGGATAAATCTGATAAAGAGCAAGTTAATATAGCAGAACTGTTGTGGTATGCATAAAAGAACTGATAGCCCTTCAGGCCAGGAGATATGAAGATAAATTCTATATTGCTCAAATTAAAAGCAAGCAAACTGTATTCATCTGTGACTGTAACATGGCTGTCCAGATGTGCTTACAAATAGCAAATATGTGCAATAGCAAATATGAATTTTTGCCAAAGTAGTTCTACTCAACAGGCAAAGTTAACTGTATTATGGAGAAACATCACAATGTTATTTTTAAATATTCAAAAATCATATAAAAATGTCCATAGTGACCTGTATCAACTATATATCAAGTTTTAAAAAGTCTTGGAGAAATATTGGTAAAATAAAACCATAAAAAATTCTTATCTACATTTGCTCACATTTCCTCAGTGAACTGCAAATTCGTTAGAATCAGAAACCATGCACATTCAAGTATGGCTATTGGAAATCATGTTTCTAATAGCATGAACACAACAGGCTGTTACCAATTCATCTTATACAACTCTTTCCTGGTTTTAATCATCTTTAACAAATAAATAACATAGTCCTTGACCGCATTTTTCCTAATAAAATTTCCAGTCTCTGTGACAAACTGAATAACAGCAGGTAATATTGTATTCTATACAAAAACTTCCTCCTTTTTCTTCATGAGACTGTTTATTATACATAAAGGGTATCAAAGGGCTGTTTCCCTATATAGGTTTCTGTTATATTAGGTATATTCATAATTCCATAGCACCAAATCAGACATTTTTTCTGTGCCAAAAGTTCCTCACACAAATGCATTTTGTATACAGCTGCTGCAGAAGAATTTTTGCAGAAATGATGCCTCTCTAGAAATAAGAGTAGGGATTTTTTAAGAATTAAGTATATCTGGGTTAGAGAGAGAAGAAATGGTATATAGTCTTTACATAATTTTATTTTCAGCTATGATAAAGTTATTGGACTGTCAATGGATATTTAATTATATAATACTGAATTTATTCAATTGGGTAGTCTGTAAGACAGGCTTTGGAGTATGAACCTGGAAAGAAGTGAGTTTGCCACATTTTTCTTGCCAGGTCTCATCACTTTTAGCTTTTTCTCATCCTGAGTTTGATATGTTGATTAGAAGCTTCTTGTATTAGGACAGTGTATGGAACAGTGAACCTGACATTCTGCAGAGCTTCAATTTCACTAATTTTAATATAAACATTAAATGTTTAGCTTACAGGAATGATATCTTAACTTAGAAAATCTATTCAGGGAAGTTACTTAAGATCTTGTAATTAATCCAGTAATTTAGTGCGATTTAAGGTGAGGTGCTGAGTAGAAACCAGTAGTAACTTCATGTGGAAGTTAAATAACAATAGTACTTGTTTTCTGTTTTACCTAAGTCAGCTAACATTTCCCCTGAGAAATATTTTGTCCTTGGACTTTCAAGGTGAAATAGGAGAAAAAGCTATAGACCTAAATTCACAATAAGTCAATATTTTTAATTAAGATCTATTTCACTAATAGCCTGTCTAATCCTTGGCGGTGCTTTATCTCACTAAAGACTCCAGCAGACATATGACAGAGGATTAAAATCAGACAGCTGAAGCAGCCACAGCCACCAGACAGTCTCCCACATTGTCCTGATAGATGCTGCCACTGAGCAGAACGCCTGATGCTTTGGAAGAAAGTTTCTAAACCAGCATGGCAAAATGAAATAAGCTTAACTTAACATACTGAATTGAAATAACCCTACTTTATATCTAAGAGACTGAAAACTTTAGCAATGCAAGACCTGTTGCACAAATAACTCAGACATCTGTATGTTTGAGCAGTAACATCTGTGAGTGAATGACAAAGATGGCTAGGGTGATAACAAATTTAGCCATCTGATTTCCACCTGCTGTCATAAGTTCTTAGAGCTCTGAATGAAACACAAAGCTGATGAAGCATTCTTGTAGAAGCCCACTCAGAAAAGTATCTCTTTTCTTGTACATATTCTGGTGTTAGGTGTCTTCTGGTAGAGGAATTCCATATTCCTAATTCTGACTAAGTAATCCTGACTACATATATTTAAGAAATGTATTTGCTAATTTCCTACATAAAATCCCATGAAAATGTAGAGAGACACTACACAGATATTTGTATAATTTCAGCTGTAATAAACAATGGTTTCTTAAAGACTTTATCTTGGCATGAACTGAGATCTGTCTTTTCTCTTGCCAGATCCAAATCCTAGAGAATTTTCCTTTTGTATCAGAAAGAAGTTGGGTTGGATAAATTTGGATATGTCCTCTGTGGGTGACTAGGTTTTTTTTAAAGATGAATCGTAGTGATATTTCTGTTTGATGAATATCAAATTTACAACATACCCCATCAAAATGAAATTATTTCTGCTGGAGAACCTTTAGAAGAGCTGAACAGGAAAAATTTAGCTTTCAAAAGTGTGAATGCCTATATTTAACTTGCCATTTCTCTTTTTGTATTGACAAGGAAGACGAAGCATTTCTGAGAGTGCCTACTATTTAGTGCATAGACAACTGATTTTTTTTTTTAAATCTAAGGTCAACTACCAAAATAGGCTAGATGAAAGAACTCTAGAAGTGTTTCTAGAAGAATCTCTAGAAGACTAATAAAACTCTAGGATGACTAGTTGAGGTTTGGGAATTTATATTTTAAAGTTTAGTAGAAGAATCCTACCCTATTGATACAAATATCAGTTATAACGTCACCTAGTAGATGAGGTTTCCTCTACAGTCAGTAGAGTGAAGTCTTCACCTCCTTAAGGAACTTCATCTCAAAGCTCATTGACAGATTTTTAGGGCAGGATACATTGTTAAACTGTCGTTTGAAAGCCACTGTTTATTGCCGCTGTCTTGAGGGAATCTAGAGAAAGAGAGGAACACACCATTTCAATTTCAGGTGGCTATTAAGGAAGATGAATCTTATCCATTCAAATTTTAGTGATTACTTTTCAATTTTTCTTAATCTCTGACTATTTGAAGTCCACTTCCATGATTCTTTAATAATGCTTCAAGACATCATACACACCAGCATAAACAGACTTACCGCTCAAATTTTGTTTCTGGCTTTTCTGCACTCTTGTCAGTTTGTGTCCTAACACGCTGCTTTCAAGTGTTGTTTCTATAAAATTATTCATGATTTCTTGTGTCATTTTCCTACATTTGATGAATAATGAATGCCAACACCTTCCAGTATTTCCATAGCTAAAATTAATTTACTGAGTTTTTCAACTATAAATTAAGTGGCAATTACAGAATATATACTATCCACTTCTGCATATCTGAATTTATAGTATTTTTCGCATTTAAAAAGTATCAAAGAATCAGGCAAAAAACCATGTCAAATTAGAATAAAATATTCAAAATGAAGTAGAACTTAATTGAAGAGCTGAGTTTAACCTCTAGAAAATGTTTCCTAATTATAAATGTAATTTTACTGGGCTTGGGGCATAGTTGTTTTCTGTTTGTTGTGGGATGTTTTGTTGTTGGGGTTTTTTGTTGTTAGGTTTTTGTTTTTGTTTTTGTTTTAATATATCCATAGTTTTACATTATAAGTCTAGAAAGCAGCTGGTTTTGTAATAGCATTTTACTTCAGAAGAGAAAAAAAAATATTTAGCCTTCTACCTTAGGTGATGTTGGCCGTCTGAAAACAATAAATCTCTTCACTCTATGAAAAGATCGCGTTGTGATCTTTATGATGAAATATTTTTCTCAAAGAAAAATATTATATTCTAGTCATTTGTATAGTTTAAAATTATAAACTTCTGTCCAGCTCTGTAATAATGTTTATACACATTTGCAATATGATACAGAGCTATTCCAGCAACATTAAAATAATTATTCCAATGAAAAATTATTCTTTCAGCTCCTTTGCAGGTTTCAAAGGCAAGACTTTAGTCTTCTCCAAAAACTGGTCAAACAAACATTAGCTACATTTCGACTGGTCGGACAATAATTCTGGGTTACTTTTGGACAGAAGTAGAGAATCAGCCACAGAGCTCTCAATGATGTGTTTGAAACCATGCAGTTTTGAGGAATATCCATGAAAATAATAAAATCTAATTGTGTTTGCAGAATTAGAAGGAGTTTGAAAAGCTTTTTAGGCAATATAGAGCTACAGTATAAAGACCCAGCAAAGGTCCATTACAGGTATTGTCATATTGCCTCATAACACAACATCCAGCTCCATACATTAAGACTTTGCATTGTAATAGTTAAAGCTTAAGGTAATAGATTTAGGAAAACAGTTGTAAAATGCACATCTGAAGGGAACGTCATTCAGATGTTTTCTGAATCAATTAACATTTTGCTGTGCGTCCAAACTAAGCTTCATTCAGCACATTGGAGCTTACTTGATTCTCTTAGATGTTGGCCAAGCTACTGAATTCTGCAATCAGACAAACCAGGAATAAATGGAATATACCTGCAAGAGTAAATTGCACAAAATGAGAAATTGGCATGCCCATACTGCTAATTTGTTAGAGAGATCCCTGGGTTTGGATGATGTGAATTAGAACTACAGAAATATTTCCCAGGTCTAATTTGGGAATTAGTAAGGATGATTAGGCAGGGACCATTTCATAAAAGTGACTTGGATTAACCACTTTGTTTTGGCTAGTAAAAGTGTTCAATAATGTGGAAGTTGACAAATCATGCCATCTTGGCTACACAAACCCTAGCTTGCTTCAGTTTACTAATGTATATTTCCTCTATGTGGTTCGAGGAACTGATGGGTTTAACAATCTGAGACAACCCTAAGAATACCCAGCAAAGTGCTCCTGGGAGCAAAGAGAGAGAGGGAAGAATAGAAAAGGAGGAAGACAGAAGTGCGATGGGAAGGAGAAAAGAGAGTGCAACATTCCTTCTTTGGCAATCATGGATTCTTAAAATGGCTCAGCTAGTTATGAAACTTCAGCTCAGCACAGATTCTTACAGCGAAAATTGGGGTTACTAAATTTGGTAATTTTATATTTAACTTTTACAATGTACACTTATTTAACAAGATGCATCCAGGAAAAGAAAATGGAAATTAAGATTTCCATTCTAATTATAGTCTGTAAGAAGTATTTAAGGAACAGGGAGCTTTGCTTACTCAGTGGCTCTTGGTCTATTTTTTTAAAATAAGGTTAAGCAATGGGGCTGAAAAATTTTTTGTAACAAAAAAGTGTCCCAACCACCTTACTAAAATGTCTGCTCTGTGCTTCTGCTCTTCAATCACCTGATACACATATACCCTAGTCCTAAGAATGTTTAGGATCCCTGTGTCTTCCTGGGAAACTAAATTTACACATGGCATGAACATCTAAGTCAATCAGGCCGAGGAGAATGTAAGTCAGCAGATATCAGATTAGTCTGGAAGAGAAGAGGACAAAGCTTGCTTGGGAAGGCACGTAAATGTGCCATGTTTTCTGACCCCAGGAGCAGTTTTGCTGTCCTGGGACAACCTAGACTTGCTGTAATTGTCTTATAGAAAAATGGAAGGGGCAACAAATTTCTGGTGCAGGAGGGAGACAGAGCAGGGTATGGACAATCATCTTGCTCCCATGCAGGAGTGCTGCAATTCAGGACCACGACAAGGGAAGGGTAGAGGAAGGCAAGGCAGTCTGAGGCCTAGAAAATATCACTGCTATGAGGATTTAGGATCCACATCGCCAAAATCAAATATGGATATGCTGACAGTGGGCCTCATGCACAAAGAATGCTCAGTTTGGTGGGCCAAAGACTTTCTCTGGCTGTGTTGTCCCTGTTACCACACAAATGGTACATTCCTGAACCTGGCTAATCAGACACATCTCTTGCAGTCATACAATATTCATATTGTATTTTTTTTCTATTCTTAAAAGAATAGTGAGGGTGCCAGTGTTTAGTCAGTTCCTCTGACACCTATTATTTTTTTTATTCTCATAGTTTACCTTTCAGACTAGTTTAAGCAAATGGGAAGAATTGACAGCCCTGTTTTGTTTTGTGCCTTTGTAACCAGGCCTTCCAAGCTGACAATGTTAAAACATGAAAAAAAGACCTTCTATCACCCTAGACAACTTACACCCTATTACTCAAAAAATTTGAAAGTTAGTGATTGAGTTCAAAGTAAATTTAGAAAAATAGATTTCAGTTAGAGGAAATGGTGTTGTACTACAAGTATAGAAATAGCCAAACTCACTGGGTAACCACTAAACCAGTCAATTTTATTGCAGCTGTGACAGTTGCACACATTAAAAAGAAAGGACTATATAGTTTGAGCATTTCTAAACTGTGAAGAAAACACATTGTGGAAAAGGGCAATCAGGCAAAGTTCAAACAATTTTCACTATCATAGAAAAGATGTCTTTAATGCATTATTTAAGTACTAGCTTGGCAACAATCCTTTTATAAGCTGTCAGTTGAAATATATTAAATGGTAGGAATGACAATGCTTTAGAAAGACTGTACAAAGTGAAGGGAACGACTTCAGTGAGGAACCTGCCACAGTCACATAATATAGTCCTCAATCTCATTTCTAAAGAGAGTCATCTTTCTTTGAAGTTTTCTATTGTCCTTGAGGTCCAGAACGCAAATTTACTTTTAAGTCAGGACAAATGAGGGAGTGTTTTTATGAAAAAGAGCAAAAGGAATGTCTGCTACAGAGTGCAAGGACTAACACTTTGGAGTGCTTTTTAAGCTTTATTTCTCAACTTCTGAAAAAGAATCTTATATTTTCTACCTGGAGGCTGAGATTCATTGCACTAACTTTAGCAAACTGCAAGTCAGAAAATTGGTCTATGCTAGTGATCTCTTCTAATCTAATAAAGACATAAAACTGGGGAAGTATTTATCTTACTAATCTTAAACAGCTGGTTATAATGGAATTAATTTCCTTTTCAAAGTGTCAGTGTTTGTCTTTTGCATGCTTCCTTCTCTTAAACCTTTACAGCTCTTGTGATTCTAATGCAGTCTTTTTTAACTTAAAGGCATTAAAGAGTCTAGAATAATGGAAAGTATAATTATAAACCATTTATACTATTAATAAATCTGCAAAGTAAAATTTTCCATTGTTCATATTGAAAAGGTATATTTCACATATGTGTGTACCATTTAATTCAAAAAGAAAATTTATGCTGTCCTTGGCATTCACTTAGCTGGGCTTGTACACACAAATTGGTTTGGGGATTGCTCATATACATTCATTCAGAAGAAGGGTTTACAACATCTTTGTGTATTTCTCACAATTTAATTGATAGCTAATCTTGTTTTAGTAAGAACAACAATAAAACAATAACATATTTTGCCTTTTCCTGAGTATAACCAGTTGTCACGGAGTTAAATTGGGAGGGAGAGAAAGTTACAGAGTATAAAAACATGGTAAATGTCTTCACAAATCTATTAAACCAAATTAATTCATAGGTAATATAATATTAACCTTAAAATTGTCTTGCTTAATGTAAAGAACCTCAAATAATTCCACAAAATAGAAAGTTTATGTGATTTATAGAAAGAAAATGGAATGCAGATTCAATTCCTTTATCTCTTCAGCAAGTAATTACTAGGACCATATTTTATATTGCTCAGTTTATTTCAAGGAAACTTCTAAACCATACCATTCAGAAAACAACATTTTCATGGTAAAAAAAAAATGCACTTATTTTCCTTGCATACTTTCTTCATTAAAAAGAAGGAAAAAAAAAAGTAATACAACAATAAAGGTAACCTTTTATTTCAGGTGTTACTAAGTCCATATCTTACCAGTATCTTTTCCCACACATTTATACTGAAGTTTTTGTATTCCCTCAATTTTTGACAGTTATTCTCAGAAAGTCATGATAAAGTATTGAAATAAAAATTCATTTGTTGTACTAGGATGCTAGGACGTAAATAAAAAGTTACTTTCTAAGGCTATATTGGAAGCTTTTGATAGAAAATGACTTAACAACTCTGCTGGAGTCCTATCAGGAGTGCCATAATGTGTTTCAAACTTCTCTTTATCCTGTAAGATTTAATTTCTTCTGAGTCTGTTCCTGAATGCAAAATGTTCCTGAATTCATTCCTACTTTTACGAAACCACCCTTAAAAGATTAAGAATTCATATTTTATTGGAACTGTCTCACGTGGGATTCAGCTGCAGATTAAGAAGCTCAGCTTTGTGTGTTTGCACATAAGTGTACTACGTGTCTCCCACTCTCAGCAATGGAAATGTCATTAGTACAGTGAGTGGGGCTTGGAAAATAAACCATCTTATTATAAAGCAGAGTATTACAGAGTAGTTAGTTTGTGCTAAAGGAATTATTTAGTGCTTCCTATGGTGTCATGAGTTTTCCAGGATATCCACATAGCACTCACAGATGTAACAGAGATCACAGGAGACCAAAAGCCTCTAGGAATATCAAGTAGAAATTACATTGGTTGTCCAAGACCAACTAAAATTACACCAATGTTGTGGTTTCACCCAAGCTAACAACCAAATACCACACAGCCACCCCCTCACTCCCTGGCCAGCAGGATCAGGGAGAGAAGAGGAAGGGTAAAAAACAGAAAACTTTTGGGCTGAGATAAGGACAGTTAATGGGGAAAGCAAAAGCTACACACACAAACAAAGGAAAACAAGCAGTTAATTCACTGCTTCTAATGGTCAGGCAGGTGTTCATCCATCTCCAGGAGAGCCAGGCCCATGGTGCATAGCAGTGACTTAAGAAGACAAATGCCATCACTCCAAACATCCTCCCCTTCTTCCCCCAGCTTTCTTTTCTGAGCATGACATCACATGGTCAGGAATTTTTCTTCTGTCATTTTGGGTTACCTGTCCTGGCTGTGTGTCCCAGCCTCCCCTGCATCCCCAGCTTCCTCACCAGTATGGCAGTATGAAAAGCAGAAAAGGCCTTGGCTCTGTGCAAGCCCTGCTCAGCAAAACCAAAAACATCTCTATATTATCAACCCAGTGTTCAGCACAAATCCAAAACACAGCCCCATACCAAGCACTTGAAGAAAATTAACTCTACCCCAGTCAAACCCAGCACAACTAAATGCTTATTTTTAGAAACTGAATCATATCTTTGATGGAGAACAGCTGAATATACATTCTAGGACATGAGCGACTTTTGATTCAAACTGCAATTCATTTGTCAATTCAAAAGCATAAATTTCCATTTGAAATGTCCTCCAACAAGACACCTACATTCCATGGGTGTTGAGCTGTATCTGCCAGGCCTGTGTAGACTCACACGTGCTTTGCACAGATAATAGGTGATTACATATAAACATTTCTATATGGTTGCCTTTATATTGAACCAAATCCTACCACAGATGTTCAAAGTGTGTTGAGAAATCTGTACTCTCCTGTATCTGTCCTTCCTTCTCTGTTCCCCTCAGTCCTGAAGTATCAAATTGTCTGAATAAATCTAGATGAAAAATCTGAGCTATCAGAATGTAATTAACTCTAAAGTCTACGAGGATCAATGTCTTGCTTTCTAATGAGAGTACATAAGGATACTGAATAAAAGGAAGTTTTTCAACTTTGTTTAAATAGGCTTGATTTCAGCAATCTGTCATTTGCCTTTCCTCTAACTCCTCTTTTGAATGGTTTTGACAACATAAATCTGCTTATTTATTTTTTTCTTCGAAAAATTGTGAAGACTCACTATGCTTTATAGCCTATAAAACGGACCTATGCTTACCTTTTTTTAATTTATTTATGACTTGTAACATATTTTAAAGATATATCTTAAATATTTAGGGGTACATTTTAATACCTTTGTTTGATTTGAATGCAAATTTGGGGTCCATTTGAAGGCAGATTAATTCAAACTAAGCTCATGAAATTCAGAAAATATGTCTAATTTGAATCACGTCTTTAACTTTCATTATTTATAAATAATATTTATGTATATTGTGTTCTTCTGGATCTAATTTCAAAGTGTAATTTCTACTGAACACAGAAAAATAATCTCTTAATGTCTTCCTGTTTCCAAGTTTATATTCTTTTGTGTGAGACCTTTCATTGAAAAAAAATGTATGCAGATGACTAATTTTATTGGTTTGATATGAATAATTTCAGGCTTAAGGTCTTAGACTAAATTGCAGGTGCAGGTTCAAAGAAGTAAGTGATTGGAATAGATCTGAAGCCTCAACTGGAAACTATTGAATAAATATGAATTCTAAATTGTACCAAGAATTCAGAGTGGGAGAACATGCAGAGC